>CAOJCR015676323.1:0-12331 GCA_948330485.1 Euphorbia neoarborescens
AATTTGGTGAAATTGAATAATTAAAATATAATGTATGGATTTAATTTTACTGAATGCGGAATAATTATTTTGGTTCGGTGAATTTTTATTGGACCGAACAAAATAAACAAGACTGCTAAAGCCCCCAGTCTGCGTGTTTAGCAGTGCTGGACTAGGGTTTTTTTATAGTTAGTATATAAGTTCAATTAAAGAGTAGAAACCCTAGCCACCAAGCTTAGTGTTTTTCGAAAAGTAAGAGAGGGAGGAGAGAAAATTCATCTGCTCTTCCGGTCTGCTCTTCCGCATCAGATCTTTGTCAGGCAGGACTTCGCTAGCACGCGTTCACGAGCCCAGAGTACCTGTGCATTACTCTGTGGTTGGATTGTAACAGATCCGACGGATCTCATTCGAGGTTAACCTAAACCCTCTTTAGTTTCAGGAACTCTAAACTAATTTCAACTAATAAATTAGGAACCAATTCTGACAAAATTGGCCAAACGGTCTCATGGGGATCGGCTCCGAAAAATTTTAAAAGGCTTCTGCTACGTCAATTGGTTTTTCGGGCCTTCCGTCGGTCCCCAACAATTGTGACAGGTCAATATTCGTTAGTGCCGCACTCATTAGAGATACCCTACAAGGTTAAGAACCCCAAAGCTTACTTGTTCACCAATGAATGGAAGCAGAATGAAGAGATAGCCAGAGCACACTTAGAGAAAGCTTCTAGACGCATGAAGAAGTGGGCAGATAAAGACGGCGAGCTTTGGAGTTCAAAGAAGGAGACATGGTATTGGTGAAGCTCTTACCAGAACAGCTTCGCTTTCTTCGAAACAGAGATCAGAGACTGGTGCGAAAATATGAGGGACCAGTCCCGGTAATCCAAAAGGTGGGTCCAGTAGCATACAAGCTTGATTTACCTAAATGGATGACCGTACACCCCGTTTTCCATGTCAGTAACTTAAAGCCATACCATCAAAATCCAGTAGACAAGAAGCGCAACAAGGCGACACGCCCAGCAATCACAAGAAGAGCACCAGCAAGCAGAGTAGTGGAGGAGATTTTGGAAGATCGCACATCAACAACCACCGGGCGCATTTACAAGGAGTACCTCGTCAAGTGGAAATCTAAAGGAGAGGAAGAGACTAGATGGGAGAAAGAGGCAGATCTACAAGCATTCAAGCAGAAGATTAAAGACTTCAAGATTCAACAGCAGATTTCCAGGGTCAACAAACAGCTGACGACGGGGACATCGACCATCTAAATGGGGGAGAATGTAAGGGGGCTAAACTTACAGCATGTTAGGGGGGTAGAGCTGGTCCACTTTTGGCCTGGCCTCTACTTGCGTGCCTTTCTATGCCTTTTTCCTATGGTAGTGCCCCCTCTACCTAAGGTTGTTGTGCCTTGCTATGTAATGATATTGCTATAATAATAAAGCCTTGTGTATTATTCAGTATGCTTGCCTTGTATTGCATTTGCTTGTCACATCCCAATCTGGGATTGACAAGGACAACAGTGATAAGGTGATGAGTGAGCCAAGATGGGATACAAAGGGTGGTATCAGTGATGATTTTCTTTAGAAATGTGAGTTTTCGGTTGGAAGTGTTAATGCGAGCAAATTTACGCATAATGAGGTTTTGACCTAAGATATGTTTCAATTTCTTGGGAATGTTAGTATAAGATGTTTTTAAGGATGTTTTGAGTAGTTTGGAGACAATTATCAAGTTGGATTGGATTTTGGAAACAAACAGCTAGTTTTGAACTGTTTTGCAGTAAACGGTGAATGAGTTGTGATGCTCGTATTTGATGTTTTAATGATCGTTTGTGAGGTTTTATGGATGATTTATGATGTAATAAAGAAGTATAAGAGTTCAGAATGAGAATCGAAAACTATCAGAATGTTTCGACGATTTTCGGTATTTTGGCACAGAAGAGCTACACGAGCTTATGTAGGGGCAACACAAACTCGTGTAGCTGAAAAAGATGGATATTTCTTGACCTTACACACTACACGAGGTCATATAGTATCTACACGAGGTCGTGTAGAGCTACACGGAGTCGTGTGGAGCTGCACAGGGTCGTGTAGAAGCTACACTGGTTCGTGTAGCTGGGAAAAATGATGAATTCGTGGGTTCATGACCTACACAAGGTAGTGTAGGTCTATACAACCCCGTGTAGGATGGCGGCTGAGAGAAAAATCTAGAATTTTATGGGTTTTTAAAGGGGTAAATTGGGTATTTTGGTTTAGATGTTTTCTACCACTATAAATAGATAGGTTTTTGGATTGAAAAGAATAAAAATCTAACCATAGCAATAAGAGCTGCTGGAGATGGTTGATACAGGAATCAAGTCCACCTTAATTTTTCAAGACATCTTAAGATGTTTCCGTTTGGCTAGGAAGACTGGGTCTTCCAAAAAAATTTGTAAGACTCACTGGAATAATTTTTAAAGTTTATCACCGTCTCCATAGCCTCTTGATGTTTATTAGGTCAGTGAGGGGTGATGGGTCAGCCGCCTCATGACCTGTTTGATGGGCCAATAAAGGAGAGATGCTCGATCACTTCATGGTAGGAAGAATCAGTGAGGGAGAGTAGGTCGATCGCTTCTAGATGTTCATTAGGCTAGTCAAGGGTGACAGGTCAGCCGCCTCATGACTTGTTTAATGGGCCAATGAAGGAGAGATGCTCGATCACTTTATGGCATGAAGAATCAACGAGGGAGAGCAGGTTGATCGCCTCTTGATGTTGATTAGGTCAGTAAGGGGTGACAAGTCAGCCGCCTCATGACTTGTTTAATGGGCCAATTAAAACAACAAGGAACAAAATAAATAACAAAAGACAAAAGGTAGTCAAATCTTCTAAAGGGAGACCAAAGGCTGGGAAGTTAGCTTAGCCTCAGGCTCCCCGGGCTCAAAATATGAGATAGAGGAGGCATCTTAGGAAGCATAAACATGGAGCGAGTACACCTCACATAGGCATAGCAAAGACTATCCGTCAGCATCTGTAAGACGTCAAAACTGAAACCATTCTCATCATAGCGTACGTAGCAGTATGTCGGTCTACTTGTTCCCTTGATAGAATCATGGTTGTTCAAATAGGAATCAAACTCCCAGGGGAGTCAGCCTAAACTCTGGTACCTCATCACTGGGAGGAGGAGGCACTTTAAGAAACACAGAAGTCAGAAGAGAAGATCCTTTAGCAGGAAGAGTCTCTACAATTACGAGAGCTTCCTTGGTGGACGACCCAACGACGCACGTTTCTACATCCTTAACCCCTTCTCAAAGGAGGAAGTGCCCCCTCCAGGCCCGGGCTGGCCCGGGCCTTATCTATGCACTTCTGGCCGAAAAATAGGGCCACCCAGGTATACTCATCCGATAGAGCACATTGTTTATCATCCCACTCTGCCTCTAACTTCTCCTTGGCCAGAAAGGCCTGCTCTCTCGCCCACTCTACCTTATCCCGCTCACGATGCCTCTCCAATACCTCGAATTTAAGGCACTCCACTACCTCCCTTTGCCTATCTATCTCCCTTAAATTCAGAGGCAACTTCTCCAGTATACGGGCCTCTCGGTATTGCCCCTCTTGCACAGCCTCCTAAATGTAGAGCTCGGACTCCTGCCTCACCTCCTCCAATCGGTACAAGGCTTCATCCCTAGCTTCCATAGTCGCCTCCACCCTCAATCTCTCCACCGCCAATTCAGTGTCATACTTCTCTTTCTCCACCACCTAGTCCCTAGCGGCAGAGAGCTCGCTCTCTTCCTAACCTCCTCTTCCACCAGCTTCAGCCTTCGGCTATCACATATGCAGATACGCACATTAAGTCGTTCAAGCCCTATATAAATGATAAAGTGCAAGCTCACACTCCCGCAATAAAGCACATCATCAGATAAAGGGCCCATATCGTGCCTGAACCATGTGACAAAAACCTCTCTACAGCCTAGCTTCATCCCGAGATTATGGATGGAGTGCCTCATCTTCAAAAAGGAAGATCTTCCACAGCTTCTCGAATGGAAGATCTCCACTACGGGGAGTACCCCTGGGAATGAGCCATTCGTCGGATGCAGGCGCATCCTTAGAAGTAGGCGTACCCTCTCCAGGACCCGCTGCCTCCTTTGGGGGATGCCTAAGGAGGCCTCTACACTAGCTAGGTTTCCTCCACCACCTCTTCCTCCCTCGACTGTGCCACAACGAACACAGGCTCCTTTCCAAGGTGATGAGGACCTTCGTCCACATTCATAAGGGAGGTCGCCATTCCAGACTCACCCATATGAAATACCTGTAAGAAAGTTCATACCACAGGGAGGAGTTAAGAAAAGATCTTGCCATGTTGGCCCTGATGAGGTGAACCCGCTTAGGAGGTGGACCAGTCTCTCTCTCCCTCTCCCGTTTCCCCCAGCCCAAAGCTGCGCTAGGTGACCTTGAGGATACAGTCACCTCTTTTAGCCCTTGGGATGCCTCAGTCGAGTATTCCTTCCCCTTTTTCTTCCTCGATGCTCCAACTGCCTGTATAGCCCGTGCTTGACAATGAGCTACACTAGCATGCAACAGGTCAAACGAAAAATCACCCAAAACACGAGAAAATAATTATTAACTAAAAAAAATACACCTGAAGACACGTCATAACATATGATTGATGACCCATCCACCGAAACAACAAGAATCTTCACTGAGAACACACTGAACACCTCGTGTTGGGACCATCGCTCGTGAGGCACCTCCCTATACCGTCGGTAAAGTTCCTCCTCCCCAATTGTCATGTCAGGCAACACCCACTCATATTTATTCCCCTATCCATCCAAACACCGGGGAGGTGTGGTACCCCCTCCTACTGCTTGAAAAAGAAGAATCTTTCCTTTCAGTGTTTGATGTGAGAGGTTTTTCCACTGACCCCACGTAATCGCTCTTCTTGTTTAAAGTAAAATGACCTTGCACCAATCGAGGGGTACATAAGTGATGGAAAGGGGACGATGTGAGTATCCCTCCCAACCCTTCGAACACTTAGTTGGTGGCCATAAGATCCGCCACGGCGTTCGGGTGCAACTGGGCAACTAGTATCTCGTAGAAGGACAGTAAATCCCCCAACGATTCCATCCATAGGTAATAAAACCCCAACACACACTGATCATCATACATTGTAAAATAGCCCTCCAGCATCACATCTGCATGCCCTGCCTCGTTAGGAAATATATACTCCACACTATCCAGCCAATATAAATCCCCCAGTTTCAGCACAAACCACCTCTCGGGAGCCTCGCAGATGATGGTCCCTACAGTCTGATGGCCAAGCTTCTCGGCGTCCCTATCCAACGACTCAAATGTTGGCTTACCTTTACCCATTTTGTCACCACCGTCGGAGGAAATCTCAACTGTTGACGGACGATTTGTAGCGGCTTTCACCAGCAAAAACCTCCTCTTTGCCAACCTCTTTCTCAACCGGGAAAACCTTCTTCGTAAAGGATGGAAGCACGGTGAGTGAATGATGGCTCTAACAATGTCGGAATACAAATACAAATTACGGAGTAACTCGTCGAACATACAACCTTCACTTCCTCAGTTAAAGAACAAAAAAGCACTAAAATGGATTAAGGCAGGGAAAAGACCCCTTATTTATAGGCATTCGAAGGAGGAAGCCCTGGAGGCAAAATTCAAAATTCAAAGTCATTAGGGGACACCTGTCACGATAGCACTGGGTGTAGAGGTCTCCATCATTGTGCATGCTTTCCCATGCTACCCCACCTCAAGGAATGCAACCCACTGCAAAGCAGAAAACACATGGCGCGCTCCTCTTGGCCTTTCCTTTTAATTACCAAATTTTAAGTGCTAAATATTCTAAATATTAAAGCTATTAAATGATGACTATTTGATAAAAATAAAGAATAAATTTTGAATTTATAAAAAGCTATTGATAATATTCAATTTAAAACATGAAGTAAAAGATTATAACTTATTATATTGGTTTGACTGAATTTTTCAAATAACAAACTAAAAACTATTTAACGCTTAATACACTAATTTTAAGTGCTAAAAATATTATCAAACAAAAACCAAGTCTTTTTGAGGAAAAAGTATCATTGCATTAAGTCTTTCGAAAATACATGAGTAATACAATAAGGTATCACATTATACATGCTCACTCTATTCGAACTCTTTAGTCCCTCTTTTGCTAAATCATGAGCAACCTTATTACCAGCTCTCTTAACAAAGGAAAAATTCAAAACACTGAAGTAAGTAGCAAATTCTAGACACTCCTTTAAGATGAGATCACAATTTATGACAAAGTGCACAATTTTATTTTGTAGTCTTGAAATGACTACTTGTGCATCTCCTTCCACTACTAGTTCCTGGTATGGAAGAGATTTCAACCATGATAAGGCTTTTCGACAACTCAGGGCTTCTGCTAAGAGAGGATCACTGAAGCAAGGGATACGCCTGTAATGACACCCTAAAAAAGATCCTTGAGCATCCCTTAGAACACATCCAAATCCAATTGGTCCATTGTTGGAAACCGAAATATCGAAGTTGCACTTCACAAAGTGAGATGGAGGAGACTTCCAAGATTCGGTATCCTGATTAGAAGCAACACTCATTGTTAATGAGTTTTGAGCTTTCTTCCACGAGTTGATAAAGCCCGTAGTGTTTTGAAGAAGAATAGATTCAGAGACCTGATGATTGTTCCAAATCCAGTCATTCCTTACATTCTAAATACTCCAAAGTGTCCCAACAATTTGGTCTAGTCGGTACCCTGGGTTTGTATTAGATAGAGAGGACCACCAAGCCTAGAACGTAGTGGTCGATGATATAGGGATACAAATCATAAAGGCCTTCCATATCCGTCTAACTGCAACACATTGCACTAAGGCATGCAGGGTGTCCTCATTATCTACATTGCATCTTTTACACTGGCTATTAACATTAATACCCCGTTGAGATAGAGTGGCATACGTTGGTAATGAGGAAGTGAGAGCTTTCCACATGAATAGCTTGATCTTTCGAGGAATGTTTAGGTCCCACACCCGCTTCCAGTCAATGCTGTTGATTTCTTCCGAGAGTGGACTGAAGTTCTGCATTAATGTATAATACCAGGACATAACCGAATAATGTCCATCTTTGCTGCATCTCCAGATTATTCGATCTTTAGCATTACTTCCAGTGGATAGCAGAACCTGCAAAATCAAAGTAGCTATAACATTACTGGGAGAGAAGAGTGAAATGATAGGTGTGAGAGTATGTTTGTATTCGTTGAGAGTGGAGTTAGGCTTAACTTCCGATGGTTACACTGTTTATTACTCCCTCCGTTTCTAAATATAAGTCTTTTAGTTTTTTTTAGTCTGTTCCTTTTTATACGTTATTTTAGATTTTTTATGCACTTTTGATATTATTTTCTCAAGTTTATACTCTTAGTATTAATGGAGAGAACATCATACAATGAAACCTAACAATTAAGAAGAGCGAAAATTTCATTAAGAATAAATTAGCCATTTTAATAACTTAATTAATTCATTGGTCTTTATAAGTAACCTTAAAACGACTTATAAAAAGGAACAGAGGGAGTATAAATTGATGGAGCATAACGATACTACAAAATTGTTGTCCACCAAAAGACAAAAAATTTCATATGGCATGTAGTTTGGATGTTTAACCAACAGCTGGTAGCAATCTATGTAGAAATCCTTATAGAATATAAACCTAATAAAATTATTAAAAAAAAGTATTTATAGATAGTGGAGCTCATATTTGTTTAGCAAAAGAAGAAATTTTAATATCTCATAAATGGATAAGATCTAAAAATCATAAGATAAAAGTAACTTGATTTAATGAACAAAATAAAGAATTAGATATTACTGCAGAAAATATACGAATTATACTTAATAAAACAATATTTAGAATACCGATTATTTATCAAGAAAACAATATGAAACAATACGTTATTTTCGGAAACAATTTCCCAGATTTCTTTAAAGTACAAATAGTTAAACCAGAAACTTATTAACACCATGTAATAAATGGATAATACAAAAAAGAATTACCAGTTTATACGTTAAGTATAGAAAAAATAAAAATAAATAGAAGTAATAATTTAGAAATATTAAAAAATAAATATTTAGAATTATTAAAAATTAACTTTGGAAAAAATCCTATGACACTTTGGAAAAAAAGAAAAAATATATGCTAAAATAGAATTAATAAATTCTAATGAGATTGTAAGAACCAAACCGATAAGGTATAGCCCTGAAGATCAGAAAGAATTTGAATTACAAATAAAATAATTATTAAATTTAAAATTAATTTAAAATAGTAAGAGTCCTCATAGTAGCCCACCATTCTTAGTAAGAAAACATAGTGAACAAAAGAGATGAAAAACTAGAATGGTAATAGATTATAGAGAGTTAAATAAGAAAACAATTTTTTATGGATATTTTTTACCCTATAAAAAAATTTGTTAAATAGATTATCTGGAAAAAAATTAGTTCAGCAAATTTGATTGTAAAAGTGGATTTTGACAAATTAAATTAACAAAAGAATCTAGATCATTAACTACATTTAGTGCACCTCAAGGACATTATGAATAGATAGTATTACCATTTGGACTAAAAAATACATCACAAATATTTCAAATAAGAATGGATAGTGTCTTTAAGAAATTAAATGAATTTTGTATAATATATGTAGATGATATATTAATTTATAACAATAATATTAATGATCATACTAAACATTTAGATCAGTTTATAAAGACTGTAAGGCCCTGTTCTTTTGGACTTAATTTCAGTTCACTTCAGCTCAGTTCAGTTCAGTTCAGTTCAGTTCAGGAGCATTCAGTTCAGTTCAGCTATAAATAGAAATAATAATAAATATATTAAATATAAATATTTAAATAAAAATTAAGAACAACAAATTTATAAATAAGTATAATATAATAATTATAAAATATAATATTTAATAATAAATAATAAAAATAATAATAATAATTACATGCTAAAATTAATTATTATTTTATAAATATTTGATAATATTTAATAATAATTAAAAAATTTATGATGGTAATAAATAAATAAATAGTAATATTAATATTAATATTAAATATTTTAAATGATAATCATCATTATCCAATACCGGGATTCCGTAAAACCCAAATACTAATATAGTTTTTCTTCTAAAAGAATATAAATATTAATCAAAATAATTATTATAATAATAATTCTAAATATACTAAATATTTTTTTTAATTTTATTACTAGTTCCAAAATAATTATAAATATAAAAAATAATAATTTTTTTATTATTATTATTATCATTCTTAATTTATTATTATTAATTAATAATAAATAATAAAACTATTATTATCATTATTAATTTATAATTATTTTATTATTATGACATATTATTAATTTTATATTATTTTATAATTATTATTATATTTATAATTATTATTCAGTTCAGTTCAGTTCAGGAACATTTAGTTCGGAAGCATTCAATTTAATTCATTTCAGTCTAAAAGAACAGAGCCTAAGAGAACATGGTATACTCTTCTCAGAAACAAAATCAGAACTGTTTAAAAACAAAATAGAATATTTAGGATATATAGTAGATAACGAAGGATTAAAACTGTAAGACCACATAGTAAAAAAAAATAGAAAAGTTTAACGAAATATCAAATACAAAGAAAGAAGTCCAACAATTTTTAGGTACAATAAATTATGCTTTAGACTATATTAACAATTTACCAAAATTAAGACAAACTTTACAAGAACTAATAAAGAAAAATAAATCTTTTGAATGGAATGAGACCCATACAAAAGCAACAAGAGCATTAAAAGACAAAGTAAAACTTTATCTAAACTAAGATTATCAAATGATACAGATCCATTAGAATTATATACAGATGTTAGTAATATCGGATGGGGAGCAATCTTAATTGTTTTCACTAAAGAAGATATAGATAAGGAAATACCTTTAATATGTGGATATAAATCTGGAACTTGAAAATCTTCAGAAAAGAATTATCATATTAATGAAAAAGAATTATTAGCTGTTAAAAATAGAATTAAAGGATTTAGATATCATTTATTGTCTATTGAATTTATTATAAGAACTGATAATATTCAGGTTGGAGCATTTATTAAAAATAAAATTGACTCAATTCCTGAATTAAATAAAAGAAGATATTGGCAAAAAAAAATTAGCTGTTATAGTTTTATTGTTAAACCTATTTTGGAAAGAAAAATATCTTAGCTGATTTTTTGAGCAGAAATGGAGAATTTCTCTGAAAGAATTTCAGAACTACGAGAAGTAATGAGAATCAATGATGAACTAATCAGAAAGCAAGAAAAAATTGTAGAAGAAATCAAAGACGCTATGAGAAGCTCAAAAAAATTGAGATAAACAGAAAAGTACCAAAAATAGCTAATGAGATAATTGGAGAATTATACAAAAGCCCGAAAGAATTTCCAACACTTTCGACTGGAAGTTCATCAGGTTTGAAACTGATAGAATCAAAACCTCTAGAACTTACCACTGGCCAGATAGTACAATATCCATTGGACATGACTTAGAATTATAAAACTATGATGAAATTTTTTATATATATATGAAAAGTAAGACTGTTTTCAGAACCATAAAATTGACAAAATATCCTAGATACGTATGTTCAAAAGAGTGTAACTCAGAAGTTGTGTCTAAATTATTTAAATACGGATTCATAGATAAAATATTAACAGATGAGACTTTACATAGTATTTGCAAAATTTCACCTATGATAGTTCAATCTATCGAAGAATTAAAAAGGAAATTTGGAATGGTATGTATTGTATTCAAATTTATGATGGCTCTATGGATCTGGAAGGAAAACCAATCATAATGGCTTAGATTTTTAAGATTGGAAGAAAAACAGAATTGAATGTTGAGAATATTGATCACAGTTGGGAGTAAAATTGAAAATTTTAAAAATTGGTTAGGAGAAAAAAGAGCACATAGAATACAGACCATTAAGACAAGACTAGAAGATTTTATCAGAAACCGAAAGGTAGCTGTCATTGGCAGAACTACATATGGAGAAATTGAAGACATAATAACTATAAACTATTTAATGGAAATTGCTGATGAATCAAGTCATCAAGTTCTGAATAATTTTTATAATAAGTTAATTGATAAAAAATATAAAAATAGTGAAGAAACATTAGAACAGTATGAGAGGATATATGGACCAAGAAAATCCAGTATTCTCAAAGTTGAGAACAGTCAAACTGAGAAAAATTTAACAAAAGAAGAGGATCCATTTGCATAAATGTGATTTCTCAAAAGAAATTAAGATATGAAAATATGAAAAGTTGAGAACCACATATTGGGTATGATGTAAGTCTAAAGGAAAATTCATCAGTTGAGAAAATTGAGAAATTTCATTCATGAAAGCAAGAAATAAAGAAGGCAATAATAGATGCAGAAGAAGACAAGAATGCAGAAGATAGAAGAACGTGGAAAAGAAACAAAAGCAGATAAAAGATAGTAAATGAAGATAAGAAAAAGTAGAAAGGAAAGCAGAAGAAGACAAGACTAGAAAAGCAAGAAAACACAGCAGACCAAAATGATAAGCTCTAAAGCATGAAGACAAAACATGAGCTGTAAAGACATGATAATATTATAGCTGTAGCAATTATTGTAAGACCTATAAAGAAAAAGATTCCTTTCTCTACTATAAATTGAGCACTTTGTAAGAAGTAGATCATCGAAAAACATTATTAATAAAATCTCTGTTTAAACATCCATGGCTTTCTAAACTTCTCTCAGTGTTTATAATAATCTGTGGTTATAAAAGATAAGAAAAAATATTTATAATTTAAATAAAGCTAGGTTAAGTAGAAATCTTAGATAATTCTTAGCAAAACCACGAGGCTGTCGAAAGGACTAGAGCATCGCCATAATACCCAAACACAGAGGAAAGGGTGCAGGCAAAGTTCGTCCCAATTCCAGCAAAAGGTAAAGCTAAGGTAATCTCTGATTTCTATAACACTTAATTTTATTTGATTATAAATATTTTAGATTATCTTTAATGATTATTTGATTATTATAAATACTATTCTCAAAACGCATGGCTTTTTGTTATTATGAATTATATTGTCCTACCTATTTTAAGATTTTGAAATCCAAAATAAAATTGGAAATAAAATATAGATACTTTTAATAAACTATCATACAATGAATTCAATGATTTACCATACAAAAGTAGCAATAGAATATTATCAATCTTTAGAAAAATTAGATCAAGAATTAGTCTGTGACGACCCCAACTTAATACAACGTGCAAAGGCGGAAAACAATGCACAAGTTGGATCCGTCAGACAATCAATAACAGAAACTAAAAC
>CAOJCR015677871.1:0-12364 GCA_948330485.1 Euphorbia neoarborescens
CAAAACTCTTCCTTAGGTCCTTTTAAGACTTTCAGAATCAATTCCCTGCAACAATCATCAATCTAACACCAAAAACCATCAAATACCATAATTTATGCCTTACTTCTTATGAAAAGTGTGCAAATATATATGTGCTATGCATATACTATCAAATTTAAAAGGCAACAAAATCAAAACAACAAAACGAAACTAACATCACTCAAAGAATAAAAATAAACAAAGATGAATGAGAGGGCGAGAATGATTGAAAGAAGAAAACCCTAGAATAAAATTAAAAGAAGAAAAGATGAAGCTCATACCTTGTTACACTTTTGGAGAAGAGATTAGGGCAGCGAGGGTCGAAAATTAGAGAGAAGAGGATGTAATGGACGAGTTGTGTTAAATTAGGAATTTAAATGGGATTAAATCCCCCAAATCGAGGGAAGTTTAATGATACACGAGTTCATGTAACATGACAGGACTTCGTGTAATGAAGCAATTTAGTTACAGATAATCAACACGAGTCGGCCATAGTAACACGAGATCATGTTCCTCTTTAAAGTTGTGTAAGTTGTCACTTCAGTTCAAGGGGATCAACACGAGTTGGCCTAACTAAGACATAGTCATGTTGCACTATCAAACTCGTGTAATTTGTCTTTTTAGTTCCAGGGGTTTAACACGACAATGGGTGAATGTTACACGAGTTCGTGTATAGGTCTGTGTAATTTCGTGTAATCTACAGTAGTTGGGCACCTTCATACGAGGTCGTGTATCTCAGTACAACTCATGTAGATGTTCACCTGAGTCCCAGGAATCAACACGACAATGTATAAGCGATACACAAGATCGTGTAATTTCGGACCAACAACATGGTTATCCCTAACAACACGATCTTGTGTTACTCTTTCAAAGTCGTGTGACATCAGAACTTATCTCAACTTCAATTTCCAACATTTAAAATGACACACGCTACCACAAGGCAGGAACTAACCTAGAGTAGTCTTAAAACGACTTAAAATATTTCAAAAAGAAAAAAAATGATACAAGAAAACATGTTTGGTTATTGTCGACAAGCTTTACTGTATCCGCCTGACGATCAGGAATCTGATAGAAGCAACACTTACATCTCTGTATCTACTTTTCTACCCACGTATAAATTCAAGTGATGGCCATTCACCTTTTGGACTCCATCTGCTGTTTGAATTTCTACCATGCCAGATGGATACGGAGCTACAACTTCAAAAGGCCCACTGCAGCGACTTCTTAGCTTACCTGGAAACAAACTCAACCTGGAATTGTATAGTAAACCAAGTTTGCCCTTGTTGAAGTGTTTCTCTATCACATGCTTATCGTGCTATCGCTTCGTCTTTTCCTTGTAGAGCTTGGCACTTTCATACGCACTCAACCTCAGCTCATTCAACTGCTGTAAGTGACGATCTCCTGTAACCTACAAATCAAAATTTAAAAACTTCAAAGCCCAAAATGCTTGATGCACGAGCTCAATAGGAAGATGACATGACTTAGCAAACACTAGATGACACGGGGACATACCAATCAGTGTTTTAAAATCAGCCCTATATGTCCAAAGAGCATTGTCTAGCTTCTCACTCTAATCATTCTTAGATGCATTGACTATTTTCTCTAGAATGCGTTTTAACCTCGGTTTGAAACCTCAGCTTGGCCACTAGATTTGGGATGGTAAGGGGTGGCTACTTGATGAACAACACTCTATTTCTGGAGTAAGGTGCCAAATTGACTATTGCAAAAATGGGATCCCCCATCAATAATAATAGCTCTCGGGGTCCCAAATCTGGTGAAAATAATTTTCTTAATGAACTTGACTACTAACCTAGAATCGTTTGCAGCTGTTGCCACAGCTTTGGCCGACTTTGAAACATAATCAACTGCAACAAGAATGTATTGATTTCCATGCGACTTTAGAAAAGGTCCCATGAAGTCTATACCCCACACATAAAAAATCTCACAAACAAGTATGCCTTGTTGGAGCATCTCATCCTTATGGCCAATATTTCCTATTTTCTGACACGCATCACAAGATTTAACAAAATCAAACACATCTTTCTTCAGTGTTGTCTAGTAAAATCCACAAGATAAATTGTGTTTATAGTTCTATCTGGACCAAAATGACCACCAACTTCCCTATAATGACACGTGTTAATTACTGAGTGTATCTCACTATCAGGAAAACATCTCCTACTTACATTATCAGCACAACAACGAAATAAATAAGGATTATCCCAAAAGTAATCCTTTACATCATGTAAGAACTTAAGCTTTTGCTAAAATGTTAAGTTAGGAGGAAAAATGTTACCAACTCTGTAGTTTGCTATATCAGCCTACCAAGGCAAAGATGTGACTGCCAATAGATATTCCTCGGGGAAAGTTTACCGAATTGCTATTGCATCTGTGGTTGATGAGGCATTCGTGACAGGTGATCAACCATTACATTCTCCATACCCTTCTTATCTCGAATCTCGATATCAAATTCTTGGAGAAGTAGAATCCACCTAATTAACCTTTGTTTCGCTTCCTTCTTTGACATCAAATACTTCAAAGCAAAATTGTCAGTAAAAATAATCACTTTTGACAACACAAGATAAGAGCAAAATTTATCAAAAGCGAACACAACAGCTAGTGATTCTTTCTCAGTAACACATTAATTTCTCAATGCATCATTCAATGTCCTACTAGGATAATACGTCAGGTGGAAAATCGTATCCACCTGTTGACCTAGTCAAGCACCAATCGCAAAGTCACTAGCATCACACATCAATTCAAAAGGGAGAGTCCAATCCGGACTGACCATAACAGGAGCTTCAATAAATTTCTTTTTAAGCACATCAAAAGCATGCATACAATCAGAATTAAAATCAAAGGAAGCCTCTTTAGGGAGAAACTGGTTAAGGGGTCTAGCAATTTGTAAAAAATCCTTAATAAAGTGCTTCTAAAACCCCACATGACCTAGAAAACTCCTAACATGTTTAACCGAGGGCGGTGGAGGCAATTTCTCAATCAACATAGCCTCATCTACCTCTATCCCTTTCCCTGGCACTTTTTGTCCTAAGACAATACACTCCTAGACCATGAATTGGCACTTTTCCCAGCTAAGTGCCAAATTCCTATCCTCACATCTTTGTAAAACCCTGTCCAGATTATTCGAAAATGTGCCAAAAGTTGGACCTACAACTAAGAAGTCATCAATGAAAACCTCTACAAAATCCTCAATCATGACATCAAATATGGCCAACACACATCGCTGAAAGGTGGCTGGGGCATTACAAAGCCTGAATGGCATCCATCCATATGAAAATGTTCCATATGAACAAGTGAAAGTTTTTTTCTCTTGGGCCAATGGGTCCACTGGAATCTGTATATAGCCGAAAAGACCATCCAAAGTACAAAAATTTTTTTGCCCAGCCATCCTTTCCAACATCTGATCAATAAATGGTAGTGGAAAGTAGTCCTTACGAGTGGCATTTTTTAGTTTCTTGTAATCAAAGCATACATGCCAACCCATGACCTTCCTAGTGGGAATTAGTTCCCCTTTTTATTCTCCACTACTGCTGTCCCACCCTTTTTAGGGACACACTGTACCGGACTAACCCACTTACTATCTGAGATAAGAAGGATTATAACTGCATTAAGGAGTTTTATTGCCTTCACTCTTACCACTTTCTTCATGTTCGGATTCACACGGTTCTACGGTTGAGCAAAGGGTTTCACATTGTCCTCCAAAATGATCCGATGAGTATAGAAGATGGGGCTTATTCCCTTGATGTCGTGGATTGTCCATCCAAATGCCCCCTTGTGCCTTTTAAGAACCTCCAGTAATTTCACTTCCTGTTCCCCTTTAAAATAAGAGGAAATGACAACAGGTAAGCTCAATGGGAGACTCAAATACACATATTTTAAATTTGAAGGTAGAGCTTTCAATTCAAGAATAGGAAGCTTTTTAAGAGATGATTTTGGAGTCGGTTTAATCTTCCTATCTAGTTTCTCAAATCGGTGCTTTGCCCAAGTGCACTGTTCCTGAGGAGACAAGTCCAATAAGCACTCATCATCTTTTCCCTCAATCTCCTCTCCATCCAGGCTCACCAAGGAGGTTTCTGATACACCCCTGTAAAAATCCTCAACACAAGTATCAATAGGGCAAATAGCATTAATAAAACTACAATTTCCAACATCTGAAGGATACTTCATGGAATTGTACACATTAAATTCTACTTCCTCATCTTACAACCAAAGAATAAGCTTACCTTACTGAACATCAATAATAGTCCAACAAGTTGCAAGAAATGGCCTACCAAACAGAATCAGCACCAAACGTTTGTCCTCCATGTCCAGCCCAACGAAATCCACTGGAAAGATGAACTTATCCACCTTAATGAGAACATCCTCAATAACTCCTTATGGTCTTGCAATAGATCGATCTGCCAACTAGAGTGTCATGTTATTTGGCTTTGGATTTCTTAGTCCACGCTTCCTGAAAAGAGAATGAGGCTTCAAGTTAATACTAGCATCGAGATCACATAACGTATTATAAATATTGAAATTTCCAATTCTATAAGGAAGCATGAAAATCCCTTGATCTCTCATCTTAGGTGGTAGTTTATTGGTGATAATGGTGGAACACTCCTCCGTCAAGGCTACTACCTCATCCCCTCTAAACTTCCCTTTTCCGGTAAGAATTTCCTTGAGAAACCTAGCATAAGTAGGCATCTCCTGGAGTGCCTCTACAATGGAAGGTTAAACTCAAGTTTCTTAAAAATATTTAGAAATTTAGAGTACTTTTGATCAGGCTTTTCATTCTTCAACCTTTATGGGTATGGAAGTTTAGGCACAAAAGGCTTAACTTGATCATTAGTATTCTTATTATGCTCAATAGAAGTATAAGAGTCAAAAGTAGAATCGGGGTTGATTACCTCTCCTGATTCTGTGTTTACCTATCTAGAGTCTAAATTGTCATCATGTTTAACCACTGGTTGATCTACCCCCTTAAAATTTCTTAATGTGATAGCCTGAGCTGACTCCCCTGAATGGCTCTTGAGGTTTTGTTTTGTGTTTCTTGGAAGGGTGACAGAGGGTCTTCTTTGACTTTTCTTGCTTAACAGAGCAAATTGATTGCTTCAGCATAGACATAATGGACTCATCTGGCTTTGGTGGTGGAGCTGGTAACTACAAAGGTTTGTTATATTCCAGCATAGGGGCCTTACCTAACCCCTGATGTTGGTGCTTAGTAAGAAACTTAGAAGAAGGTCTCAACACATTCTGGTTATTACCATATGACATGTTGGGGTGTTGGTACCTTCTCCTATAATTGAAATTATAAGAATTGCAAGAATTATGGTGCTAGTTAGAGTTATTTTACCTGTTTGATCCTCCCATATAATTTTCATTCTCACCTTCCTGGGAATACACTTCAGTTCTCTGGAACTCCTGACCTGGATAATCAACTCCATAAGTCACACACATAATTGGTTTTTGTAGTTCAAGTGTATTTAACTTGGCCATCATTGCATCAATTTTATGGCTCATATCGTCCATGGTGGGGTTGTGCTGTTCTGCTGAAGCCATATGTACATCTCTCCTTTTTGGCAGTTCTTCAATCCACATTCTACTCTTTTTTGTCACTCCTTCATTCAGTGCTTTAGCCTGCGGTGCTGACATAAGAAAAATATCTCCCCCTATAGAAGAATCAAGTTGTGCATGGTTAGCAGGACTCAATCCATAATAAAATATACTTAGCTGATCGAACTAAGGTATGTTCTGGTGCGGGCAATTTTTAAGCATGCTCTGGAACCAAGACCTTGCCATATTCATAGGTTCTGTACCAAACTACCAAAAAGCATTTATTTCATTCTTCAGCTGGACCATCTTGGATGGAGGGAAATAATATGCTAAGAACTGATCCTCCATCTGGTCCCATGATGAGACTGTACTAGGCTATAGTGAATCATACCACTCTATTGCTCATTCATTTAGAGAGAATGGAAACAATTCAATCTAATGACTTCATGAGGCACCGCATTCATTTTAACAGTATCAGCCACCCTAAGGAATCAGTTCAAGTGCTCATTGGGGTTTTCTGCAATGCCTCCACTGAACTGACCATTGTTCTAGATCAGTTGAATCATACTTGTGTTCAGTTGGAAATTATTTATAGTAATAGCTGGTATCAACACTCCAGCTAGATTTCTAGGTCTGTGAGGGACCATCAAATTTTCCATAGCCCTTTCCTCATAGAGAGGTTGTCTATTGCATAGCCTGTTATCCTGCTCCCTCATATCTTGTTCCAGTCTTTGCCTCAACTCAACAACCTGTGCATCTCTAGCAGCACGTTCAGCTTTGAATTGCTCTATTGCAAGTTGCATATGTTCCACCTCAACTCTCAATACGTCAGGATCCATCTTTATATTATGGGTTATTTGCTCCTTTCGTAACCTATGATAAGTTGATTCAATTTTAGGGTCAATATCCAATAAATCAGAATTAAGTGAAGAATAGCGAGTTTGCATACAATCTAGATTCAGTAACAGAAAGAAAAATTAAATAACAATAGAAATAACAAAGTACACAAAAAAACCAAGTATACATAATACAATACTCAATCCAACTAATCGACCTTTGGTTCGATGTTGTAGGAAATAAATCCCTAGCAACGGTGTAAAAAACTTAACGGCGCTCAAGTGTAACACTTTAAAGCGACTCTTTTAGGGGCAGCGTATCCCGTTGATATCAAGTAATAAACTGGTAGAGTCCAGGTATCAATCCACGCGATTTATACCATAAGCACTGATCTACTCAGTATCCTAGCTGTTTGACCAAATAAAAATTGAGATTATACTATGCTAAATCGAACTAAACCTAACTTCAGTGATCCAGACCCTATAATCTTAATTAATTTTTGTTAAGCCCATCATTAAAACCCTAATCTCCTCTTTTCCCTATTTAAGGATCATAATCTCCTTCCTTCTCCCTAATTGAGATTTTCGCCATCACCTAGAGGGAAGGAGAAAATTGAGTTTCTTCTTGGGTTGATAGACCTTTTATTATTTCGGCTAATTTGTACTGTTCCGTTTTGGGCTTCTGCACTGGATGGCTTTCTTTTCCCCCTGTATTCGGTTCATGTATTGTTCGATAATCTATTCTCTTCATTCTAACGAGGTAAATAATCTCTTTCTTTTCCCATTATTTCGACCTATTCATATTAAGAGGAAATTTTGATTAATTCTTTCATTATTCTTGGTATTTCTCTAGCGTTGTGTTTTGGTTGTTGTGCGAACTATGTTCTTGGGTTACCCTTTCTTCGTATTCTCGGGTTTGGTTTCTCTATTATTGGTTTTTTGCTTTTCGAGGTAACTAACTCACCCTATGTTTACATTGAAAATGGAATTAGGAATTGCATGATTAGTGTGATTTATGTTTTGTGTAAGTGGAAATTTTTGTTTGATTTGTATTTCGATTCGGTACGGAATGGATGAAATTGTTAATCAATATGTTATTTATTTGTTTTACTATACTATTGCTGGATTTCGTTTTTGGTTTGTACCAATTTGGAGGTTTGGAAAACCCTAGTTTTATTTTTCTTGATATGTTACTGAAAATTTCAGTTTTATACGCTTGTTCGTATTTTGATGTTTTCTCACTTTGTGCAACTCAGATTTGGGTGATTCCAAATCCTATGAATTCCTAAGACAAAGAGTTAAAATTCTTGTGAAGGGAGTGGTGTCAAAATCGGCGTTTTACTTGCTCAAAAACGCTGTGAAAGTTGATTTTTGAAACCTATTTTTCATTATTATGGCAGACCTGAACACGCCATCGAGCTATTGAAACTCGATGAGTTTTGAGGCATGACTCGACAAGTTATGTTGTAACTCGGTGAGTTTTGTGGTTCTTTTGCGATTCAAGTTTTTCAATTTTTGGCAAACTTCAAGTCGACCTCGAGTTGCCCAAACTCGATGAATTTTGTTGCAAAACTCGGTGAGTTATGAGTAAACTCGGCGAGTTCTGACCCTTTTTAGGATTCTGAATTTTCTGTTGAAATTTTTGGTTTTTGCAAAGTTTGACGTTATGGATTGACTTTATGACTATCATATTTATATGGGTATACTATGGTTTTGAGTAAACTTTTGAATTTAACGAACTCTGATTTGATTTCAACCTTATATTTTGTGGATTGGTTTAAAGAAGTATTATTCATTTTGAGAATGATTGAGTTCATAAGGGTAAAACCATAGTGGTACCTTACGAACTTGTGATTGGATTGGTTTTGGAATAGGTTTTGAGGGTAAGACCCTAGTGGTACCTACCCTATTATTGGTTTTGAAATGTTTTGTTATAATGTTGGGCCGCGATTTGTCCAACAATATTTGTTGTTATTGGTAATTGTTAGGCCGTGATTTGTCTGACAATTGGACAACAATGCCCTTTCTTTGTTTGTCGTTCTCATTGCCATTGATCCGCGATTTGTTCTTGTCAATGGGAGAGTTTGGCCATACATAGACATTTGATTATTATTTATCGATGAATCCTGGTGAGCTGCGATTTGTTCATTAATGGATTCGAGAGCCGCGATTAGTTCCTATCGAGTTAGGTGAGCCGCGATTTGTTCACCAAGGGTCGGGAGTCAAGATTTGTTCCCAAGCGTCTGTGCCAATACAATTAATGTTGTTGAACTGATACCCAGAAAGTTTTGATTTTGGTTTACTTAAAAATGTTTTATGAGTTTTAACTTATTACTTGTTTTATTCGGTTTTGGTATTTGACAATTTCTGTTTTAGCAAACCTTGTCGTATGAATTCTTATTTTGCAAGTTGTTTTTAAAAGTTTGTTTAGTTTGCATAAAGTATGGTTATACTCTATTTGATTTCTTAACCAGAGTTTTACACTTATCATTCATTTTTCTATTTGATTTTTGAATGTTTATGTATGGTTTGCTTAGTTACTCGTCACTTAGTGGCGAATATTTTTTAGGTGATCCAGTGAAGCATGATGAGCATGAATGCTGTGTCGGGTTACATGCGGGTTTGAGAGAAGAGTTTCTTTAGGGATCTATGTTATTTTGAGAAACATATGGAACTTTTGTATTAGTAGTTTAATATTTTTATGGTTTTATTTTGAACGAGTTTACTTTATTCTTTTTATTAAATCTTAAGTTTTTTTTATTCCATTTTTTTTGTTTGATGACAATACCTGGTGCATTGTTTCCGCCAATGCATGTGTATAAAGGTCGGGTCGTCACATTATTACTTTAGAACAACAGGGCGCACTGCCCTTGAGTTGAGTGTTTAGCATCAACACACATCACTTATTATTGTCTAATTTCATATCATGGTAAACGCGCATCAAGTTTTTGGCACCGTTGCTGGAGATCTTTATTCTTTACACGTTTCGAACCCAGGAAATTAAGCTGACTTAGACATTGTATATTTTTGTGAATGTTTTCAATTTTTTCTTTTAGTTTTGCTTTATTTTGGATTTTTCGTATAGTTTTCATTTTCTTTTTAATTTTTTGAATTTTGATGTAACATCTTGATCCGGGAGTTACAAGTTGTTAAGTTATATAACGACAAATGAGATTGATTTTCAAATTTTTGGATGGAAAGTCTACTATTTTATATGATTAAGTTCAATATAAGTTTTAAAATATAGTGTAAGAGGTTGATTTTCAAATTTTGTTTTATTTATGTTTTGAAGGGTTGAGTTGATCTTTATATGTTTTGAAGGTTAATTTATGAGATTGGTTTGGATTTGAGTGTTGTTAAGAGATTTGGGATGATTTAAGAGGTGTGATTTGTGTTATAGTGATCTGTTATGGATTCAATATTGGAATTTGATGTTTTGAAGAGGTTTGGAGTGATTTCTAAAGGGTTTAACACGGGTTGGAAGATCAACATGAGGTCATGTTGAGGTGATAAAGTCGTGTAGTGTTGAGCTGATGAGAAATATTCTAGGCAGAAGCCAACACGTCGGCGAGTTATTTCAACATGGCATGTTGGAGAGGCCAACACGGCGTGTTGAGAAGCTAGCACGACATTTTGGATGGTCTGACGCGGAATTCTGATTTTTTAACCCCAACACGCCGACGTGTTGGACCTAAAATCGGCTAGAAATCTCAAGAAAAATGAGATACTTTTTAGGGTTTTATTTATAAATCTAATGAAAGATATTTTTTATCATATTTTGGAAAGGGAGAACATTTTGGATTGAAGGGAGCTCGTCCACCTCCCTTCTCAATTTCTTCATTTTCTTCTACTTCTTCCTTTGTTCATCTTCTTTCATTAAAAACCAACTATCGTTGCTTCAAGTATTGGGTTTTATGGTTTGGTTTTTCGTCATAAAGGATGTTGGATTGCTTGAAATCAAGCTACTCCATGAAGAGGGTGGAGTCTTCAAGTTCGGTTAAAGGGTTAAAGGGCTCCGTTTATGGTTTTGGTTTCCTCTTTGGAATTAAGTGAATATCAATGCTTTTAATTGAGTTTTTTTATCTTTTGATTTTGATTATGTTATGTTTTGCTAAGGAATTTATATTATGAGAATTCAAGGAGTGAACTTGATTTTGAATTTTTTATTGGTATTTAGCTTTTATGTTATGGATGATTATTGGTTATAGAGAAGAGAAGTGATGTTTTAGTGTTGATTTTTGAGTTATTTTGATTTAGAGGAATAAGGAATGTTTTGATTTTTTTAATTGAAGTATATTTAATGAGTTATTTATTGAAACTACTTAATAAGTTTTGAAATATTGTTTTGAGTTTTGTTCTATTAAGATATTGTTATTGTTTTGATTTGATTATGAAATTTGCAAATGGTTTTGGTTGACAAATAAATTTTTATTAGAAAGGTTTATGAAAGAATCATTTTGATTTTGATTCGGATTGAATCAGAGTTATTATGTTCTTGAGAATTGGTTAGTGAGTTTGGTTTAAATATTGATAGAAAAAGTATTGAAGTTTTGTTTGGTTTTGCATTAAAAATAAATTACTTCATTTTAAGATAAGTTTGATGTATGAATTTTCTTTATTTAACATCAATCTAGATGGGTCTGGTTATAGATTTTTTAAGACCAATCTTCTGAAAGATCAGCATATGTATACATATCTGGAAGTCCTATCATTGCATGGCAGTGAAGTGTGAGTAAGTCCATGCATTAATAGGCGGCGATAGGGATCCCGAATTACTTATGTTTTGTTTAGTTGATCCATGTATTGAGGGGATAGGTCTAGGATGGATGGATGAGTTGATTTGTGAATTGTGATGCTGGAGATTCGATGTTGGTTTCCCCGAATGTTGAACTCTTTCGTTTTAAGTAAGTTTTTTTGATTATAAAGAATGTTTGTTTTTTATTAATTTTCTAAAGGTTATGTTTTGGAAGTGAAATTTTGACATACCAGTTTTTAGAGTTTTTGAAAGTACATTTTCATTTTGTTAAGTTGATATTCAATTACTAAGCTTATTATCTCAAATTTTTTTAAATTGTTTTAAAATGTTTTAGGAAGGAGCCGGATTATAGTATCAAGGTGGTTGGTGCGGAGGATTCGGTCGGGCCACAAAGAGATTGTTGAAGTTACTTCTTTTTGTATTTTGATTTGAGTTTCCTTGATTTGTATTGAAAAAAAAAAGTTTAAAGGTTTTTAGAGGAATTCTTGTTGGATTGTGTTTTTAATTATATTGTTTTTTTAAAGTGCTTTAAATAACAGGATTCTATTATCCTTTGTGAGACTCCTCAACAGTGGGATGATCACTGAGGCGAGATCTCACATGTTGCACCCTACCCTTGTTCTATAGGGGTCAGGGTGTGACAAAGTGGTATAAGAGCATTTGTATTTAAAAGAGTTTTGAATTTTAATTTTGACTTTGGCTTAAAGAAGTTTGAAGTGTTGTATCGACAACGTGGCCGACCACCCCTAGGTAGTTATAATTGAGCTTTAAGTTTATGTTTTTGTCAGTTGTGTATGTGTTTAGGTTTCAAGCTGAGATATCCTGGTCAAGTTCCTGAGTAAAGGTATAAGGAATCTCGGGTATGTTTTCTATTGGTGATGATATCTGGGATTAGTATTAAACATTTGAGAAAGGCATATGTATTAATGATGGTTATATTAGTTTAATATGGTTTATGGTATATTAAGTTGATATGAGTTAAAAGTAAAGTCGTAATTATGATGTATATATATTGAAATATATTGAGGGTTGATACATATGTTGAGATATATGTTTGATAAGATAAAGGAGTTAAAGTTGATTGTATTTAATTGATTGATGGTATATTGTGAAAAATTATGAATATAGATATAAAAATTTGTGCATAAATAATTTTGAAATTATGGAATTCGGATAAGATAGATGTTTGGTTCTAAGGGTGTAG
>CAOJCR015678220.1:0-11839 GCA_948330485.1 Euphorbia neoarborescens
ATTAGTGTGTCGATGTCGTGCCATTAATTAGCGCGTCTTTATTTTTATCTGTGACCTAGATTTTATTTACTTGTAAAATATTCGACTGCCTTAGAGACCCGACTAAGGTCAGACTTAGGGCCGCTACCACAGTCCGACAAAGGGGTTCCACCCCGGATTTCAAGCTCACTAATTAAATTGCATGTTACAAAAGATTAAAAATTTAACCAAATGTCTTCAAACAAACGTCACTTTGTCCACTCATAACACGAGCTAAAAAATTATTTTCGGACCGTCGCGAGATCATCCCTCGGCCTAAAAAGTTCAACTCGATAAATCGCTTCGGGTTGAGAGTCCCCTCTATATAATGACCCCGAGCTATCTAGTCTTTCCCATTCTAATTGTATGTCTATTTCAAGTATCATGGTGTGTTAGATGTTTGTATGTTTCAATTAATACATGTATGCCTATATGTATGCTTATTAATTATGAATGTATATGTTCAATTGTCAAGTATGCATGTTAGATGGATGAACATCCCCTCCCCAACCTTTTGTATCCCATAGGGTTTGATTTGATTTGATATGATTGTAAATATATACTCTGCTTTACTGCTTTCCTTTACTGCTTTAATGTTTGTTCATTCACCTTAAAATTAATTATCCAACTAAAATCAATCATAAGTTTTGCACAAATAATTTTATTTCGTTTTATAAAAGATTGTCGATTTCCAAAAGCTTTTCAAAAAAGGATAAGTAAGTGTCTTGTTCGAACCCGATCTCTGGATCACGGTTTTGGATTCGAACCTTGGATCCGAGCTACACCGTGAACTCATTCTCCGTGTGAGCTTAGAACTGGGTGGCAACTCTAAAACCATTTTTTAGAAATTCGAGCCCGAATTTCTTTTCAAAAACTCTTTTTAATCGTTTTCTTTCGATTTCGATTTTTATTAAAACTCTAAGCACGCGTTCACACGCGCAAGTCGTTTAGAGATCCTTCCTCCGAAAGCCTCAAGTCCCTAATTCGGGTTCGCATCTTTAGGCGGGGGGTACTAGGAAAGGAGTTCTCCACTCGCTTAGGAACGCTTTTTCCCGATTTCCCAAATTTGATTCGAACCTTTTCGGTTCATTCAGTCCATTTCAACAACACCAACACTGTTTTATTTTTGACACAAAGTCACTGCGCTCACACCGTGCCACTTGGTTTTTTTTTTTTTACAATATTCAGTATTTCACCTATTTTGGAATTATTTTCAATATCTAGCCATGTACTTGTATTATGAGATTTTAAGGTTATCTTTAGATCATTTTTCTCACCTTATTCATTAGGGCATTTAGAGATCGATCTTTTCTTGGCCTCACTTTCTACAAACAATAATCTTGTAACGGTGATTTGAGTTCGACGATTAATTGCAAATTGGATATCGTATTTTTCAATCGGATCTTATCTTTTATACGACGAATCTACCTTTTGCGAGAGTTTTTCCCTTACGATTAAGAGTTCTTTATAGAGTTTTTACCTTCATGGATATTCAATTGTCAAAACCTGATATTTCGAGTGCAAAGGGTAAGTTCATCCTTACTGTTTCTTTGTTCTTGTTTATGCTAGTTGTGAATTGTGATAGAATATTTTGTTGATTGTAGTCATTATTTTCCTGCTATCTTTATTAATATGATTCATTGATTGTTATTTTTAGAATAGTTTTATTCTCTTATCACGTTTTGATCTATTGCTTTTGTTAGTCCCATAAAACATATAATTTATTTCGATGCACATTCGTAATGCGACTTAGCTGATAACTAAGAAATTGGAGATCTGACAAATCATAGAATTTAAGGCTTTGTTTAGTTTCAGAAAATAGGAGTGTTTTCTAGAAAAATTTTCTGAGAAAATTAGAAAATAGAAATTAGTGTTTAGTTAGAAATATTTTCTAATTAGGAAATTGGAAATCTGTTTTTCTAATTATAAGAGATTTTAGAAAATAAGTTGAGGTAGTTTTCTAAACAGAAAACACGGAGAATTATTGATGGCTATTAATTAGGAATTATTAATGGCTATTAATTTTTCTAATTAAATTTGATGTAGATTTATGATTACTTTAGAACTATTGATGGTTATTAATTTTCTAATTAAATTGTTATTTTTAATTTAATATATAATGTTTATATATATATTTCTAACAAATTTGTAGTTAAAATAAAAAAATAATAAAAAAAAACTAATGATTAAACTAAACATGTTTTCAATTTTTCAATTTTCTATTTGGAAAACAAGAAATTGAAAAATCAAGAAAATAAAAAGAAAACGGAAAAATGAAAACAGAAAACATTTTCTAAAACTAAATAGGACCTAAGCGTTCTTATTTTCTGAATCGGTATAATTAGGCAACCTCTAACCCAGGATTATTTGTCTAATGGATTATAAAGGGAAAAGCTGTAGTTAGCAAAACTATGTTTTCGGTTTGATTGAGATTGAATCAGGGCATTTATAATTGATCTTTGAATTTTTTATTAGAGTTCATCGCCATTAATAATCATAGATTTGTTAGACTGCCAAATGACATTTCTAAATCCATTTGCAAAGCCGGTTGAGAAAGATCACTTAGGAGTAGGATAATTTAGGATTAGATTTAGCTTTTAATTTACAGAATTATTTTATCGCCTATAACACGCACAAAACCCAAGACTAGATATTTGCAGATTAATTTGTCTATGGGATCGATACCTGAATTTAAAGACTAGATTTTATTACTTGAGAACCATATAGTGCACTGCCTTTGAGTTGAGTGATCAGAGCAATAGTTTTTATAGCTACTGTAGATGCACACCACATCCCTTGAGTGTTAATCAATTCTTCTTTTGATATGTTTTCTTCTTTATCCATCTAAGTAACAAAATTTTAAATAAGTAATGGATAAAAATCATTATCAAGTAAAAACAACGATAACAACAATACTCAAGAAATTTATTTAGCCAGTCAACCTATAGCAAAATGGAAAACATGTGTAAAGATGGTCATAAAAATACATCAGCTACTTGTGGAAGTCCATATTATAAAAAGTAAGCCCGAAAATCAAATTACTCACACGATCATAATCTGGATTTTTGACCCATAGGGGTATCTCTGGAAGCATTCGTAGTAAAGTTTCAGAATCTTCCTCTATGAACGGATGAACCTCAGGATCGTACATGTAAAATTCTTTTAAGATTTCAAAAAATTAAAACAAATATTTTAAGTTATAATTGATACTAGAGGTCCAATCAATTCAATGTCATAATGAAGCAAATCATCCAATTTTCATTTGTCTTTGGTCTTAAAATGGTGTGGACAGTTTCTTACTTCCAATGCACATGGTTATCATGAGCAAATGAACCAATTAAGGAATTTGTTAATAACTAGCGAGACATTGACCAGAACTAAACCAAAAATTAAACATGATAAAAAAAAGATTACAATAAAGAAGCCATCACTTTCAAAAGGAGAATCACAGTAATACTTTAGTTGAAAATGAGCTCCCTGAGAAGGTCACCATTATCTGACTGGAGAACCTGAAAAGAAAAAAAATGAAGAAAACCGGTAGTCCGTTTGGAGGACTCTTCAATGTTTAAGTCAGAAAATGACCTTAGAGAATAATTTTAGAGAGTAATAGAAATAATGATGGTAAAAATGTACTTCTTTGCATGAGTAATGAATCTTTTTTTTTTTTACTGAATAGATAGTCCTTGTCATAAAATGAAATATCAAATGACAGCCCTAATCTAAGGTAGACAAGTACATAACCAAGTCTCCCTACATGTCAAGAATCAGACAGCCCGAGCAATATATAGACTGCCTGAGTCACAAACCCTGGATCATACAGAACAAGAAAACAAACACATAAAAAAAGTAACTGCGGACAAGCCGCAAAGAACGACCCCACACAAACGATCGAAACCGATCGACACACAAACAAAACAAAAAACAATCAAAACCTTACACGATGGCAAGATGCAACCCCGTAGGGTTGACAACGGATTGACCCAAAACATAACTACAAAGCTCAAAATGAGAAGCAAAAAAACTCGCCCTAGATAGACCACCGAACCACCCAAAAAGCAACCCCAAAGTCACCCCGCTCCGTGAAATGTTGAAGAGCAATCCAGAAAGTCACTAGATCGACGCCACAAGGACCTCACCGGAGATGTAACACCACCGGACCATGTATGAAAAGTAGAGACGAGCATGAGCAGAGGAAGAAATCAGAGAGACAGGAGAAGCTCCAAAGAAACAGACCGCAACTCTCAGATCTGCGCTTGGAACGTAAAAAGAAGACAAAACTCCATGCCACACCACGAGCCCACCACCACCCCGTAGTGCGCGACGGTCACAGCAACCGAAAAGGAGGGATTTATTTACTGGAGTTCTGCTAGATCATCAACGGGGAAGATGAGTGGTGAAAACTGCAACACCGGAGCCCCTGACGGCGGAGGTCAGGAGGCCCCGAAGGCAGCCGTGGGAAATCGCCGACTCTCAAAACCACAACCCTAAGAGAGAAACTAGAAAGTTATAATCTATTTTCCTCCATGAGCAATGAGTCTTTATATAGACTGTTTCATAACTGAATTATGTTAGGAATATTCGTAAAGAATAAAAATTGTCTCCTAATAAGAGGTCGACTCTCGACATAGCATAATTTCATGTCCATGTCATCATTATCTGGTACAGGAAAATAAATACATTCGACTAATGAGCTTACCCGGTTTTTGGATCCTGATCCAGTCCTTGGAATCTTGATCTGGTGGTTGGGATCTTGATCCGGTCTCTGGGATCGTGATCCAGGAGGGTACTGAGATTCCTTTTTCGGGAATTCGAATAAAAATGTTACTGACTGTCATCACACAGTTATTAGATAAAGAGGCACTAGTAGAAAAATGACCTTCAGCGATACTGATTTGATGATACTAGTGAAAATAGTATCTGTGATTAGGGACTGAATTAACTTTAATATTTATGTAAGAATATCACTAAATTGTTCTGGTACTAATTTTAATAGAGATATTATAAAAATTCTGATATTTATATAAAAGTATGGTAAAATATTGATATAATAGTATTAAAATTTAATTAAATTAATTTAATTTTAATTTTTAATTATTAAAGAAGGATGAGACTATACTGAGATAATAAATTTTTATAAAATTGATATGTTTTGAATTATAATTATGGATAATTTTATTAAAAAAATAAAAAATAAAAAAATGAAATTATGAAGCTGACATTCAAAGTGTCAGTTGGAAAAAAAAAAGAGCAAACCCAAATTCAGTCTCAGTTAGGGTTTAGGATTTTATTGTTTAGGGTTCTCACTCTCTTTTTTCTTCACCCATCATCTTTCTTCGCCTCTCAATTTCTTCATCTATCGCATCTCCTCTTTCTCTTCCGTGGAGCTTTGCGATTATGGATTCTTGCTCTGAAGATTTCATTAAGGGAAATGTTTATTCTAACGGCGTTGCTGTCATCATTCTCGATCGACCCAAGGTTCTCAATGCCATGAACTTAGGTCTTTCCTTCTCTTTTTCAGTTCTTGTTATGCGTTTTAGGCTTTGATTTTTTTATTATTGGTGTTGATTTTAGTTTTGCATTTGAACCTTTTGATGTTGTCGTGGTGCAGATATAGATTTAGGTCTTTCCTTCTCTTCTTCACGGTTCTCTTTAAGATTATATTCGGTGGAAAGAAGCCAGTGAGTTGAGAAAAACCAAATTGGGTTGTGATTTTATTCATTTGCAGCTTTTTTTTCTGACTCTGTTTGGCAACTAATTTTATTAGGCGAGAGTAGTAGAGAAGAAGCCCGCATCCTCGTAGTTGACTTCTTCAAATAGTGAAGAAAGTTGTAGCGGAGAGAAGGCAGCAGAAGAAGAAGAAGAGAAGGAAGGTGTAGCCACCGCAGCTGCACCCCGTAAAAGACAATCAAGGCGTGAAAACTAGAAAGCAAGATAGTTGGGGAAGGCGAGTTAATATGTTTATGCATGGTGAGTTTAGTGTGTCATTGAACTTGGATCTATTTATTTGGTAACAATTGCACTTAGTTATGTGATTTATATACATTTGTCGGACTGAGATTGATATAGGAAGGGGAATGGCTGTCATATTATTTCACCCAAATCTCTTCTGTATCACAATCCAATTTCTCTTTTTGTTTCTCACTGGAATTCCTTAATTCTTTATGTAAATTATCGGTTACAGATTCTGCATTTTATTTTGATTTTGTTAAGCCAAACGCCCGTTCTTGATTCTTCTCCTTCATTTTCAAGGGTTTTTTTTCTGTTCCTTTCTTGCCCTCAAATGTAGATGATTATTTCCCGATCGGTGCCACGTGATCACGACCTCAGATTTCATTGGGGTGGTTTAGTTCTTGTATGGAAAATCGGAGCCAGAAGCGGGCTGAGGCCTCCTCAGCAGCCCCTTAATATTTCTCCTCTTGTCCCTCCACTCGTGCTCATAAACGTTCTCGTCTCTTTGCTACCACAACTACTTCTTCCATCTCCGCCACTCCACCGTCATTGCCCCCTCAATTCCAACACCTCTTCTTTCTGCTAGGGTTATCACACATTTATGTGATGTGTTGCCTTCATCTTATACAGCTGTTATGTTTTATGGTGCTGTTTCCTGCTTCGTGGCAAGGTTGCTTACTATTGAATACATGTACTTGACTGAACAGGTTGGTTTTCTGGATGCTCAAATTGAGTTTCATGCTTAAAATTGATGTCTGATTGCTGCCTCTTGTATTAATTGTCACAAGAGGAACTCATTGTGTTTGTGTACAGTTTGGTCACTATTTCTTCTCGCTCAATAGGATAATTAGTTTCCATTCTATATATCCAGTTGTAAACATGCTACAGTTGATGGATTTTACTGCATTATTGGTTGCTTACTATTATTTATTTTTTCTCTATGAAACAGTCCCTTCAAGCACTTAAAAAGATTTCTCAGGAGCATCCTATTTCTCTTATGTCCAACATGCTGTGGTACTATTGAGTCTTTACTGAGAATTAAACTCAGGAATTACCTGCCATAAGTAACTGTTACAGGATGACAAGCTATAAATTTGGATATAATATAAAAAAAAGAAAAAGAACCATTAGAAATAAAGAAAACGAACATCATATAGAAAATAAAAATGAAGAACGACTGGAAATAAAGAAAATGATTCATCAGATCCTCTTTTGAGCTTCTAGTAGTATGATATTGTTGATATTTCTTTTACTTTATTGGAAGTTCTTTTGCCTGACTAATATAGCACTAATTTTCAGTGTCATCCGTTTAAGTTACAACATCAGTTGGGGATCCTAAAAATTTGCTCCGGAATTCATTCTATCACTTCCAAACTGATCATACCATTCCTGCTTTAAAGGTTAGTTTATATACAAGTAAAAACTTGAATTTCATACTTGGTCCGTTTACTTTTATTTGTTCATGATTATAAACAAGGAATCACATTCAAAATCTATGGCTGTTGCTTAATCTTCTTTTGGCATAGGGAACCTACATAAAACATTATTGTTAATTTGTTTCACTAATGCTGCAACTGATAATTTCGAAGGCTGTGTGGGGAAACTGTAAGCAATCTCTTTCGTTGATAAGGTTTGACAATGAACTACCTAAATTGCTTTTACTAGGAATACCATCTTGTGTACTTTTTATTTAACTTCTCTTTATTATTCTTGGACTTAGTATGCATAAAAGAATTATGGTAGAGGGAGCTTAAGAAGATTCAGTCTTATACAACACCTGTTCAGTTTGTTGTCGGCGTTGGTGATTTAAATTGTACATTCTAAAGATAACAGTTCTCATAATAATAGTTTATGTAATCTGTGAAATTCTTCAGAAGTCTAAGGATATTCTTATGAGCATATTCAGTAATACATGAATACTATAGTGAGCAAATTTTCTCATATGCTTTTCAATGTTTGCATGCCCATCTGGAAAATGGCAAGAAAAGTATGGATTTCTTCATTCATTCATATTTTACAGCTTACAATCTCATTTATTTTGGAATCATTTCTGTTAGGGTCTCAAAATTGTTAGTTTCAATTAGTTTTGTGGTTTCAATTAGTTATGTTTCGGGTTGGTTTGCTTTTGCTCTTTGGTTTGTTTTTGTTTCGGTTTGTGTTTTTATTGGTTTGCAGTAATTATTTTGTAATAACCGCACAGCTGTTTGTTTTCTTGCTGGGTTAACTGCACAGCAGTTTGTTTTTTGGGCTGCAGTAGTTATTTTGTAATATAGCTGCACAGCAGTTATGTTTTGGAATTTGAATAAAAGAAAGGAGAAGGAACAGGAAAGGATAAGTTCCATTTCATCAAAAAAATTCTAAGAGATTTGAGGTTCTCTCTAATGATCCTCAATTACCTGCAATCATAGGTTCAAGGGCAGAAAATCTAAGAAGAAATCCGAGTTAGATTCGAGTTTACCAATTTGTAGGCCCATAACTCGATCTAAATCTGTAGACCGTAACAACTTGGTATGAGAGACAGCAGTTATAGGCGATGTACGTGCACTGCAGCAACAATTTGAAGCTTTTATGGCAATGTATCAGGATGATCGGGCTCGCCAAAATGCGTGGATGGAGGCATTGGCGAGAGAGGTGGCTTCTTCTCGAACCGAAGGACGTCACAGACGAGAAGACAGTATGAACCGCGAACACTAGGATTGCGACCACGATAGGAATGCGGGGTCCTCGAGCAAACCAAAGATCGAATTCCCTAAATTTAATGGCAGTTGTGATCCGCTTCCCAGGTTAAGTCGGTGTGACTATTATTTTCGCCATCAAAACATTCCAGAAGAAGAACGTATAGGAACAATGGCAGCCCATCTCAACGGAGATGATCAATTTTTGTTCCTAAAAGTTGAAAGAGACAAACCCAATTTGCAATGGGAGGAGTTGAAGAACCTGTGTTACTCGCATTTTGGACCAATTTCACATGGCAACAATTTCGGATAATTATCCAAATTACGGCAAACAGGATCAGTAGAAGCCTATCATAGAAAGGTTGAACAGTTGTCCGCTCGAAACACGAGTTTAAGGTCGGCACAGGAGATTGAAATTTTCATCAGTGGTCTACAGTAGCGGTGGAAGTTGAATTTCATGAGCCCACAACCCATGCTCGTTTGTATGAGCGTTGTCGGTATGGGCAAAATAATTCGCTTACCCTCATTGAATCTTCGAATTCAAGGGGTCGTAGCGACATGGATGACACTAAAAAGGAGAAACCACAATAGCAGTATTTTAATAAATTGTCAAAGGCAGAGATGGAGAAGCGAGGGACCATGAATTTATGTTTTAATTGTGATGAAAAATTCTCTCCGGGCCATTGCAGTAAAAAAATAATTTGGATTGAAGGTCTGGAAGAGTCCGATACGGAGGTTGGAGAGCCTGGAGCAGTTATTGATGAGTAAATTTCCGAACTTCTCGGGGGAGAGTGGTGTTAAGGTCTCAAAATTGTTATTTTCAATTAGTTTTGTGGTGGTTAGTTTCAATTAGTTATGTTTCGGGTTGGTTTGCTTTTGCTCTTTGGTTTGTTTTTGTTTCAGTTTGTGTTTGTGTTGGTTTGCAGTAATTATTTTGTAATAACTGCATAGCAGTTTGTTTTCTTGCTGGGTTAACTGCACAGCAGTTTGTTTTTTGGGCTGCAGTAGTTATTTTGTAATATAACTGCACAACAGTTATGTTTTGGAATTTGAATAAAAGAAGGAGAAGGAACAGGAAAGGATAATTTCCATTTCATCAAAAAAATTCTAAGAGATCTGAGGTTCTCTCTAATGATCCTCAATTGCCCGCAATCATAGGTTCCAAGGGCAGAAAATCTAAGAAGCAATCTGAGTTAGATTCGAGTTTATCAATTTGTAGGCCCATAATTCGATCTAAATCTGTGGACCGTAACAAATTTATTCTTATTTTTTCCCTATGCTTCGAGCTATGTACTGACTTGATACTTTTTGTTTTTAGTTATAATGCCTCCCCTCTGCTCTTGATTATCTTGGTTTTTATTTAATGCTACCAATTTGCTTTAATTTAGTTTTGTTGCTATTATTAGTGTGAATTATGAGGTCAAATTTTTGTTTCTTTAATTTTTTCATAAAATGTATATTAATCATGAATAAATATATATATAGTGCTCATGATATTGTTATTTGTTGACTCCAAATAGTCCATATATGTCTAGTGTTAGATACCTGATGTCTATTTAAATGCAGTTGATGTATTGTTTTCATTTTCTTTATTCTAAAAATATATACTGCCTTATTTTCCTTTATACTCCCCATGTGGTGTGCCTGTTATGCACCTGTCCTATTCATGTGTTTTATTGTTATTCTCATCTGTTTTGGCCTGCAACTGCTATGTATTTCAATGATCTTCAGCTAAACCAGTTTTACTAATGTTACATAGCTAAATGTTTTGTTTATTGGCCAAACTGAATTCACTTATTCCCCAACTGAGGACATTAGGACTGTTGAACAGAAATCTGTTTTGTTTTAACATGTTTTAATCTGGGTCTTTGAAATGTTGATTGATTCTCTAAATACAGTGTGAATTGAATATAGTCTCCTCTTTTCATTGATAATCATTTTGACGAGTTGGGTTTACAGTCCATCATTATTGTACAATTGGATCAAGTACAATCGGAATGAAGTATGGAAAATATTTGGCCTGCACGTTGGACATCAGATGAAGTCATTGCTGCTAAAGGTTTCAAGCCAACATTATCTCAAAATCTCAACACTCTTGCATTGATTGAGGTATTTTGCTTATACATGGTACTTTTTTCTCTTCTCATTGGAAGTTCTCATAAGGAAAGAGCTTTAATGTTTACACAAGGGACCCCAATAGATTACTCTTGGTGTCTTAACTAAGCCAGTACCATCTTGTGAACTTTATATTTAACTTCTCTTTATTATTCTTGGACTTATTATGCATAAAAGAATTGCTTTAGAGGGAGCTTAAGCAGATTCAGTCTTATACAACACTTGTTCGGTTTGTTGTCAGAGTTGGTGATTTAAAATGTACATTCTAAAGATAACAGTTGTAATAAGAATGTTTTGTCTCGCAAAGTTTCTTGTTAATCCCCAAGCTTATCATAATAAAAATACCAGGAGAAGTTAAGCTTATTTTGTACAACTATTTGCTTCCACCATGTCTGAGTGCTTTTTTAATTTTTTCCTCTGGATTTTTTTTTCCCGAAATACTCTACAGGTTCATGGAATTAAGTTTTGCCCTTACATGCAAATGAGTTTCATTAGTCTGCATTATACTGTGTTGGGTCAGCTATCGCTGTCAAGCAATTGCTGCAGTAATTTAGAAGCAACATATAGTACCTTACTTTTCTATGTGTATGTTGTAGGCATATGTATCCTTGTTAGAAATGATTAAGTTGTGAAAACCTTATTTCAACTTAACATTACAATCATAGTTGAGAAATTTAATTGGAAGCAACAATATAGTTAATGCTAGCTCACATATCATATTTCTGTGCTCTTGCTTAAGTATATCTCGTGTTTATTACTAGAGTCTCTGTTAATGCTGATGCTAAAATATATTGTTTTTGCTGATTCTTAGAGTCTTTATTTTCAGTCCTTGTCATGTAATGAATGGATTAGTTGATTGTATATTATGCATTAGCCTCGTTTATCAGTTTGAGTACTTGCAGTATCAAAATTTTAAGAATATTGCATACGATATGCTCTATATGTTTCACTCGGCTATTATTTGTTCATGTTTTTCTTCTTCAGTTCAATCTTATAACTGATAATCTTTTTGCAGGCACCACAAAATAAGTTCTCAAATTTTAATACCAACACCATCTCAAGCTTCTGTACCAACTTCAGAT
>CAOJCR015680724.1:0-10487 GCA_948330485.1 Euphorbia neoarborescens
CGAGTTACTACAACTCGCCGGTAAATTGCATTCTACCCAAATTCAGTCTTCGAAATTCGCTTAACTCGGCGAGTTCTGGGGTAACTCACCGAGTTCTGCCAATAAAACAGCTTCTTTTCTTCATAACTTCTTCGTTCCACCTCCGATTTGCGTGATCTTGGATCCGTTAGAAAGCTTGAATCACGAACTTCACTTCTCCTTTTATGCTCGACTCCGGATTCAACTCCCATCTCCACAAAAGTAGCTCCAAAGATCTTTTTCCAAGCACACCTTATCATCATTGATTTCTTCAAAATCCTACACTCAAAACTCGAAGAACGAATCAAATAACCACAAATCCTCGATCTTAACAACCTCGGACCTAAAAACATACAAAACACATAGAAAACACATACAAACATAAATAAACACAAACTTGAACAAAACATGAAAAACATACATAAAACAACACAAGAATGCCTGAAATCTAGTCAAATAATCTAAAATCAAGGTTCCATAATGTTTGGGATATAAGGTCGAAACCGACCTTATCACAACCATCTTGTAAGAACATAGTGTCTTCATTGTCAAGTACCTTTCTTGCCTATCTTGATCTTGATACATCTTATTAAGTGTATCCATGATGATAGGCATGCTCCTCCATGAACTGTTTTTACAGCTCTGAGGTTATAGTACCTAACAGTAAGCACGTCACATCACGATCATCACGTACATACTAGTCATAGAGTTCTAGCTGTCACTCCACGACCCAATGGGTGCTCAGCTGATAATGGCCAATCTAAGATATACTCCTTCACTTCTTGTCTTAGAACTATCCTTAAGTTCCTAGATGAGTCCAAGAGGTTACTCCCAGAAAGTTTCTCCTTTTCCAAAATGGATCGGAGGGTAAATGTGTTGTTTGTAGCCATTATAACATAAAATCTTTATCAAACTTTGAAAAACAACTACAGAGAAAGAAAGTAAATAGAAGTTAAATAAAGGGCTTAAAAGCTAAAACATTAATTAATCCAATTTTAATGTTGTTGGTGATTTAATTTGGATGACTTGACCAAGACCCTCAACAACACTATAATGGCCCAAGCTGAGCTTGTTATGTAAAGCCATTAAAGTTTATTACGTAGGGTTAACAACCCGATCCATACACTATACACTCTTGGTTTGAAAGGTTCATAGCACATTACCTTTCTATGCTCGGGTCAGGAATGCACTAGCAACCCGCAGGGTTAGAAACCACAATCCACTCTATTGCCATATCAAAACAATGAATACATTTATCTTAACCAATTATAATGTGGTTGGCTAAAGCTCTTACCACAAGATAATTCACTTTAATACAATATCCATTAATTGATATCCAATCACCTTACGTATGTCAAGCTCAATTCAAGTAGTTGGCTCAGCACTTTTGAGGGACCCTGTATTTAAATTTTGGATTCATTTTAATCAAAATGTTAACAGCTTAGCATACATAATCATGGATTTTAAAACATGCCTTGGAATACTATTCTACCATACAAACATGCAAAACATACATCATGCAAAATGCAAGGTGATCAATAGGCCCCGTAATACAAAACTAACGAAAAACTAATAGCTGGCTATTACAATTCTTTATTATCCTTGGCTTGCATTTTGTTTGCGCTCACCATCTGCTTCCGCTTCTTGGGCTTGCTCCATAGGCTCCCACTATTTTGGTCGATAAACCAATTCTAATTACTAACCTATTACTAAGCTAACCAATTAAAATTAAATTATACCAAAATAATACCACGCAGGGTATATTTACCAAAATAAATAAAATATAATCAATCTTTGTATAAGGCTCATAGACTCCTAAATCACCCAAATACAAACAATGTACCTGTCGTGCAATTTCATACATATCGTGATGCATGTCAATGGCAAATAAATCAAAACATTCCAATTTTAAATTATGTCCAACCATTAAAATGACAGTCGCCAATCTTAACCATTACGGTATATTCCAATTTAAAGACTCATTGAATTACATTCAATACTCCCACTTAAATTCAGAATTCCATAATCCTAAAACTATAGCCGTCCAATCACAACCCGTGTCATGGGCTATTGGACCAATCGTCGAGCTATATTAAATTAAATATCAACCATATATAATTAAATATGTATGTAACACATCAAAAATATTTTATACACAATTAAAATTAACTACATTAATTAACATGTGTAATGGACCAATCCGATCAAATTAACCCACAAAACTCAAAATTGGATTGGAACAAATAGTTTGAAATCACCCGGGACACAAAGTCCAGTCGGTCGCCGGCTGCCATGTGGTGGCAACCTCGTCGGTGGCCTGCTGGCCACTGCCCGCAGCTGCCCACTGCCGTGGGATGTTGACGAAGGACAACCCCACCAGATGTGATACGGAGCTGAGGCAGCAGCTGCAACTGCTGTCGGTAGCAGCTCAGCCGCTACCTGCTGGCGGCAGGTAGTTCGGTGCCACCATGGGTAGTGGCCGGCGATTCTAAATTTTTTTTTGAAAAAATTACATACAACAATCATCAATATAGAAAAATAACATACTACGATAAACTGATTACAAACTAATCTAACATACGGTAAACTAATTACAAACTAATCTAACATAGCATGCAATTAAAAATTGAAAACTAATTGGGGAAAAATACCAAAACCCCAATCCTATACAAAACCCTAAATCAACCAATCGTTTCTACCAAATCTACCAATTGAATTTCTAGATCTATAATTAACAATTCTAGATCTACCCAATTAATTCTAGATTTCTAAAATTTATTTTAAAATCATTCCATATAACCATAGATTTAATTAAGTTGCCAGATTCAACCGTAACCAAAGCTCTAATACCACTATAGGGAATCGAATTCAGCCCTGGAAACACAACAAGTGTGGTGGAAGGCTTTTAAAATTTCTAGATTTAATTCCCATTATAACTATTTCGGTGAATCTGAAGGATTTAATTTCCAATCTATCCTAACGGAAGAATTAGGGTTTAGGAAGAAATTAAAAGAAAGATCCGAAGCTTACCGTTTAATCTCCTCCCGAGAAGCAGCTGAATCTTGGCGATCCAGCCATAGAGTAATGCACGAACTACTATTGGCTGCGGATCTGTACTAGCAGAGTCAAGGCTTGATTGAATGTTCTACGAAACCTCTCTGAAAGATGAACAGAAGAAATCTCTCTTCCTCCCTTAGGGCTTTTTGAAATTCTCTAGTGTCTCACCTAGGGTTTGTTCATCTTTTGGCTTATATATGGACTATAGAAACCCTAATAGGCTTAGAGTTAAAAACACACGCCCCATTAGTTCCTAGGTCTAATTATTTTGATCGGTCCAATTAAATTTCACCGACTCAAAATTCGATTTCATAAACAGTTAATTAAATCAACGAATTATAATCTTAATCTGTTCAATTTCACTTAACGGTAAATTGATCAATTAATTTAACTATAAATTAATTTAATTAAATATGTCAATTCTTTTAATTAGACTTTAATCAAAATCTAATTAATTCTAATTGCACATATATACTAATTAAATTCCATTCATAATAAATTAATTTAACTAAAATTCTATGTAATATATTTAATTAAATTATTCACCGTGTATAATTCAATTAATTCACAAATAATTAATTGTCACATATGAATCTACTAATTAAATATTTTAAATTTAATATTAATTAAATCTAATATGATTTCTTCAATTCATATTTATTTAATTAACTTGATTCAATCCTAATAGACCAACTTATCTGTAGCCGGTAGTTTGATGTGCAAGATCTTTGTGGGGCTGTCTTTATGTTGGCAGTAGGTATGAAACCCACAGACTATTAGTGGGTCCTAGCAAACCATAGTAGCCTCCAATTAAAATGGCTAGCAGCATCTCTAGTAGAGATTAAACCATCCCGATAGTTGTACTTGTATTATTCCTTACCAGTTGATCATCTGAAGATACATTTACAGTAAGGGGCATGGATTCGCCATCCCATACTACTGTATCTTTCCTGATCTAGATTATATTGCTGAGGCGAATGAGTACCCAACTCATTCGGGTGCGGTCACACACTCTCAATCCTAATCCATCAAGTGGCCGATGATATCATCTCAGTGGGTACTGAGTAGTAATTCCATTGACACATTCACATCACCTACGTGTTCACTAGCTTACCTGATCATATCTGTATTTGCATCTTGTTACATATACGTTAGGTATACATCTAAGTGCAAGAGATTCCATGCAGTGATGTAATGCTCTCAGGTCTATGGATAAAACAAGTCCTACCCAAGAAACACAGCAATGGCGACTTCATCATGTCGTGTTTCCTGCGTGGATCTGTGGAGTACCATATGGGGTCCACATCTACATGTATCCTTGATTGCCTCACAATCAACCGATGTACAGGTTTATCGTTCTATTCATTCCCATGACCTAGAAAAACCTGAGACCTATTCATTTATGATTTACAATCAATGGATTCTCTATTCATTATAAAGCATAAGATATAATCAAATAGATTAATGCCTTTATTTCATAACACTAAATGTATATTAATACAAAGTAATAAACTAAATGTATAATATACAAAAGAATCTATGCCTATGAAATAGGCCACACCAACACTGGAAGGAATATTCTGCACCTACTCCTCATTCGTTTGAACCGAGCAATATAAACATCGGCAGTTTCTCCACTCTTTTGCGATATCCTGTATAAATCTGCTACACATACTTCTGTTTTTGGTCTAAAGAACTGTGTATGGAATTATCTTTCCATATCCTGCCAAGTTAGAATTGAATTACGAGGTAAAGTAGAGTACCAGGCCATACCAGTTATTGAGTTAGAGAATAGCCTTAGTTTGTAGTTGTCAAAGTTGGGAAGATTGGCCAATTCCCCACACTAAATTGTGATTCTAGCCACATTCTCCAAACTTGAGTGGCCCTCTTCAATAGAGAATAGAGTAAAATCAGAACCTAATATCCCCTAGGATAAGGGTTATCTCTATCAATTGCCCCTGGGTACGGCTTATAAAATTCGGGCCGGCCAATTTGTCTAAGCCCGGGCCCATAGAGCTCTTGCACAATATCTCTTATAGCCTCTACATTAAACTGCTTGGTTGATGACTTGAGGTTAAGCTGGCACCGTATTGGCACCATTTAGAATTCTCCCATTGGATACACTCCGATTCATTCCCCTCGAGTCTTGCTCTTCCTCCCTGACATATAAGTTAGGAAAATTCTGTATGTTGGCATGTGCAGCATTGGGTTTACAACAATCTGTGGCTTGTTATGCACTATCTGGATTCTTGTGAGGCCATTACTTGGCTTGGAAATATTTTTCTCCCTAAGGGGTGGGATTTGATATTTCTCACCATTTGTGAATTGGCTTTTTGCTTCTTCTGCAGCAGTATCTTTCCTTTTTGCTGCTGAATTGGCAGCACTAGAATCAACTTGATCCTTCTTGACACTTCCCTCTGAAGTTGCCTGTAAAACTTGATCCATTTTCTTCATTAGGCTCAACATCATCTCTCCTAGCATTTTAAAATTATTATTATGGGGAGAGTCAGCCAAAATGTAATTCGGTCCCTTTGAGGATGAAATTGTTTCCTTGTCGTTGTACCTTAAAGGGGTTATGTTTGTACGACCACCTTCAAGTTGGTCGATCATATCAGCAACATGCCCTGTGTTAACAGGCACATTTTCTACATCCTCCGACACAGCGACCTCTTTGTCTCTAGATTTCTTTGGCATCATTATCAGATCCCACTGGGTGTGCCACTGAATTGTTTCTCGCCTTTTGGTAGTTAAGTGAGCATGCCAATAATTTTGTAGAAAAGTTACAAAAATAAGACTCTGATTTCTAACAAAATAATTGTTTATGACTTTAAAAGGACTAAAAAATAAAGTTCGCAGGTTAACCCAGATGCATAGAAATAACACCATAACAATACCTTTGAAATTAAAAGTACTTAACAAAATTGACTGCTGCAAATTGAAAAAAAGAAAAATAATTGGAATGATGAGGAAAATAAACTAGAATTCTCTAATGGAAAGCTGAAAATTAAAAAGAATACAAAAGCTTGATATTAAAGTTACTTGAAATGTAAATAAAAATTTAACTTGAATTATTGAGTTGTTGCTGTTTTGATCTTTTTTGGCTGTGCTTTTGTGTTTTGATTTTTGTGTCTTAAACTTGTATTTATAGACTTTGTAGTAGCAGTTTTCTTCCACTTTTCCCACGTCCATATTTTCAACTCCCCACTAATTTTAACTTCTCATTATCTTCCTCATAAAAACTAACTGCTCCATCATTATTTTTCTGCAATCTCCACTATTCCTCCAACTATCACTTTTCACACTGTCTATTAACTAATTAAATATTTAATTCAATATTAATTAATTAGTTTACTTAACTTTTGCTTAACTAACTAATTAACTAACATTAATTAAATAAATAAATAATTAATTATGAATTAATTAGTCCAAATTTTATAATCTATAAAATTGACTCAATTAAATTTAACGTGTAACAATGTGTTTATGTACATTTTATTTGTCAATTATAAACTATTTTTTCACACACAATACACATACACTCTATATATAGCTGATGTAAAAAATATGTATACATGTTATAAACTATATTTTTTATAATTTATGTATACCGTAAACAAAAAATATAATTCATAAAAATTTGTCAATTGTATATAAACTCAATAAATTGTAGATGTACAATGTATATAAATTATTTCCACAATACAATTTATGAAATATATAATTTTATAAAACAATATAACTTTAAATACATTTTATATAAAAAAAATTAAAACAGTACCCATAGATAAAAGAATTCAAATAATATACAACATAAAAAAAAAGTTAATTCGAGTGGAAAAAAGTTAAATACAGATAGATAATGAGCCAGAAGTTAGGTATACAGAAGTTACTAAAATTAAATTAAAATAAAAAGTTAAATTAAAAAATAATTACAAATAATTTGATTTTAATTTTTATGTGTTAATAATTTTCGTTTTTAATTTATTTTTTATCTTTAATAAAAAAATTAAAAAAAAAAACACAAACCAAACTAAAATTACAATTTTAATATTAAAAAATAAATATTATATATATTTATTAAAAAATAATGCATTTTAATTTATTTATTTTAATTATATATATTTTATTTTATAATAGGTATTATAATTTATTTTTATTAAAAAATTATTCACATACCGTATAAATTGAATATAAAATAATTTAAAATATATTTAATTAATTAATTTAATTTAATTTAATTTAATTTTAATATTTAAATTATATTATTTAATTTTTAATTTAATTCAATTTTTCAACAACAATCGATTTATTAATTTGTGAGAAATTAATATTAGTGGCTAACTGTACATTCACATGCCACCGCCGTCTACTTCTAAAAGCAGGCGGCCAATAGGATAGGATGCACACTCACTCACCCCTCCTCCGTTCCTTCAAACCCAAAAAAAAAAAAAAATAAATAAATAAATAAACGAAAAACCCTTTAAACTCACATGCATATTCATGTCAAATCTACATTCACTTTTTTCTAATTACTATGCAAACATTGTGGAAATGATAGTCCGTAGTTTAAATACGTATTGATAAATATTGTCCCCTAATTTTTAGTAACCGTTTCGATTAAAAACAAAAATGCTTTTAAAATTAATAAAAATTATTAATTTTTTTTTAATACTTAGCCGAAATCTGTTTCAGTCAGGCTTGGCCTGGTCGAACTCTGGTTTCGATTAGACCAAAAAAATGGTCTGGCGTCAGACTTGGTCTGGCCGAAATCTGATTTTAGCCAGACTTGACCTAGTCGAAACCTAGTTTAGGTCAAGTCAACTTTTTTTTTTTAAAAAAAAAAATTTTATAAAAATTATTATTTTTCAAAAAAAATTTTTATAAAAAAAATTTTTTTTCCAACATTTTTATCCAAGGGGTATTTTTGTCTTTAGAGGAAACGGTGTCTAAATATTTAGAACGGTATTTAACAATTCAGTTTAAAAAATAGAGTTTATAGTTTTAAAATATTTATAAAATTAATTTACTGCCTAATGAAATAATGACTAAAAATTTTTACTCAATCATTGTTACCTCTCATTTTAAATAGTTATCATTTAATTTATTTTTTTTTCTAAAAAAAGTATTAACTTAAAAAATTAATATAATTTTAATTAAATTTTTCCAATTGTAATGTTATTAATTAATAGTAAACAAACCCTTTAAATTTCTACAAAAGTTGTATTTAATAGAAGTAGTTTAGTAAAATATAAGGGACATTTATTATTTTCTTAATCTGTGTGTAAAAATTTTAAATGACTATTTAGAAAAAGAGATAATATGAAATAATGTCGATATCTGATAATTTTATAAGTTTCATTAATTAAAAATATAAATAGAGAGTTTATGTAAGAATTTTTACTATATATCAAAAGTAAGTGTTTTATATCGTTAGATATATAATACGTAAATAAAATATCATTATAATTATTTAAATATCATATATACAACGGATTAGTAGTATATGCTTGCTTATGATATATAGTAAAATTTTGTAAGTTCATGTTTATTTCAAAATTTAAAAAAGACATAACTGTTGGATGAAAATATAAACAGTGTTTAATCTTTAAAAAGGATTGGAATTGTCTCCTTAAAACACTCTTCTTTAAAAATATAAGCAGTGTTTACCCTTCCATTTAAAAGTAGGCTACTTGTAGCATTCTATACCGATTGTTATCGGTCCCGTGACTCTTTTTTTTTATCATGCAGTGCAGTCCCCGACAGCTGCTTCTATGTCTATCTTCTAACAACATGCCTTTGTCATTAAGCGTTCATCTCTGTTTCTTTCCCCACTTTTGTTCCTCGGGCAATGCTAATATGCCATTCCCTCTGTAAACTAAACCTCATCCCCTCCCTCCTTCTCCTGTTTTTAAGTATTCCCCCCAAATATGCTCCTTTTTTTGCTCTCATTGTACTTTTTAATCTCATCTTCTTCATCGTCTTCTTCACCTTTGGTTAACTCCTTGTACCCCTCCGATGCAGCAGCACTTCTCGCCTTCAAATTCAAAGCGGATTTGCACCATAAACTTCCTTACTCTCAAAATACAACCTTCCATTTTTGTCAGTGGCAAGGAGTCAAATGCAGTTCCAGCCAGAAAGTAGAGCGTCTCCTGCTTCCAGGCGTGGATCTCGGAGGTTTTATAGCTCCGGACTCGTTGACTCGTCTTGACCAGCTCCGTGTTCTCAATCTTCAGAAAAACTCCCTCACCGGGCTGATTCCTGATTTGTCTAAACTCTTCAATCTCAAATCCCTCTTTCTTGATCATAACTTTTTTACTGGTTCTTTCCCTCTTTCAATTCATTCACTTCACAGGCTGCGCAATCTCGATCTCTCCCACAACAATTTCAGCGGGCCGATTCCTGTATCGGTCGCTTCTTTAGACAGATTATCGTACCTCCGTCTTGATTTTAACTACTTCAATGGCAGCATTCCTCGTTTAAATCAATCATCTCTCCGCACCTTCAATGTTTCTCACAACAACCTCACCGGTGCAATTCCAGTTACTCCTACATTACTCCGATTTCAAATCTCTTCGTTTTCGTCCAATCCCGGTCTTTGCGGGGAGATTGTACGTAAAGAATGCCATCCGAGCTCTCCGTTTTTTGGCCAATCGGGATCGCTGCTATCACCGCCGCCAGCGGTGGCTCTAGATCAAAGCGAGAAATTACACGGCGTTAACTTGCCACGCCGGAGCCCTAAATCGAACCACAAGACAACAACACTGGTGATTGGTTTCTCAGTCGGAGTATTTGTTCTAATTGGCTCGATAATCTGTTTTGCAATGGCTGTGAGAAAACAGAGGAACAAATCGCAATTGAAATCTGTAACGGATGCCGCCGCCGAGGTTGCGGCGGTGATGCAAATAGACCAGCAAGAGAGTGAGCTGGAAGAGAAGGTGAAGAGGGTACAAGGGATGCATGTGGGAAGAAGTGGGAGTCTAGTATTCTGTGCGGGTGAGGCACAGATATATACACTGGACCAGCTTATGGGTGCTTCGGCTGAATTGCTAGGGAGAGGCACAATTGGGACGACATACAAAGCAGTTCTGGAAAACCGTCTGATTGTGTCGGTGAAGCGGCTTGATTGTAGTAAACTAGCAGGCAATAGTGTAGAGTCATTCGAGCGGCACCTGGAATCAGTGGGCGGACTCAGGCATCCTAATTTAGTTCCATTAAGTGCTCATTTCCAAGCTAGGGATGAAAGGATTGTCATCTATGATTACCAGCCCAACGGTAGCCTATTCTCACTAATTCACGGTGAGCTTCCTTTCTAATTTCTATTGCAATTAGGGGCGGCTAGGGTATGATTTAGAGCTAGTTTGAAACTGGTATCGATTTACTTTTCAAAAAGATATTATTAAAAAAATAGATAG
>CAOJCR015683533.1:0-11464 GCA_948330485.1 Euphorbia neoarborescens
CTTTAAGGCCAATTCTTCGAGCATGGAACAGGGATGTCTTTAGTCACCTGGATCATAACATTTGCTTAGCTATGGCTAAGTTACAGGCTGTTCAATCTTCATTACAAGCTACTGATTTCACAGACGAATTGCATCGCTAGGAGTTGATGGCTCAACAGGAGTTATCTATGCAATTGAAGTGACATGAGCTTTTTTGGAAGGGTAAAAGCAAGGTGAAATGGTTGTCTGCTGGGGATAGGAATACCTCATTTTTTCACCGTAGTGCAATGGCTCGTAAGGCGACTAGTGGCATTTCAGCTCTCAAGATCGGAGATGCAATTTCATTTTCTCCGGATCTTATTGCCTCTCATGCGGTTAATTATTATTCAGGTCTTTTTCATTCCGAATCAGGCCAGATTCGAGATTTTTCTGTAATGTTTGATGTAATTCCTCGGCTTGTTACTTCAGAGGATAATTCGGATTTGATTCGTTGCCCCTCAGATGATGATATTTGGGCTTCAGTTTTCTCTATGGACAGTGACAGTTCTCCTGGTCCGGATGGGTTTGGTGGTATTTTCTATAAAACTTATTGGGACATTGTGGGTTCAGAAGTTTGCCAAATGGTCAAAGACTTTTTCCAGACTGGTAATATTCTTCCCGGTATTAATTCTAATTTGATGGTGCTTCTCCCAAAAGTTGACGGAACAATTGAAATTGGGCAGTTTCGACCAATTGTGATGAGCAATTTCAGTTTTAATATTATTACCAAGATCCTGGCTGACAGGCTGGCTGTTATAGCTGAGAAAATTGTTTCCCCCAAACAGTTTGGGTTTACAAGAGGCCAGAACATTCATCATTGCATTGCAACTGCTTCAGAGGGTGTCAGCTTCCTGAACAAAAAGTGTTTTGGGGGGGGAGGAATATGGCTGTAAAAATTGATATAAGGAAAGCATTTGATACATTGGATTGGAATTTTATTCTGGAGACCATGGAGTGCTTTGGATTCAATTTTCAATTTCGGGAATGGATTCTAAACATTTTTTCATCTTCTCGTATTTCTATCCTTTCTGGTGGTGGAACTCACGGTTATTTCTCCTGCTCGCAGGGAGTTAGGTAAGGAGATCCCTTATCTCTAATTTTGTTTGCTATAGCTGAGGATTATTTGAGCCGCTTACTGAATCATCTAGTGGAGCTAAGAAAGCTTGATCCTTTCCTTTATGCATATGGTACCACTTTTCTGACACATCTTCTTTTATGCTGATGATAACATTCTTTTTTGTAAAGCATCGGTCAAGAAAATGAAGATTCTTAAGGAAGTTCTCGGAAATTATACATTGGTCTCTAGTCAACAGGTCAATTAGGACAAATCGGCTGCATTTTTGGGACTACAGTTACTCCTACAGGGGCCAATTTGTTGTCAAACATGGTGAACATTAAAAAGGGCTTGCTTCCATTTAAGTATCTTGGTGTTCAACTATTTCCTGGGGCCCCGAGGAGGAAATATTTACAAACTGTGGCAGAGAAGATGATATTTTTTTCGCCAAATGGAAAGGCAAGTCTCTCTTAATGGTGGGTCCAATCACGTTAGTTAATTCAGTTGTGACTAGTTCTTTGTCCCACTCTTTTATGGTTTATAAATGGCCAGCTGGGTTATTGAAGATGATTACTCATGCCATTTGGAATTTTGTTTGGATGGGCTACATTACTGAAAAGAAATTGGTTGCTGCTCCTTGGTCTCAATGTTGTCGAGCCATCAAATCTGGAGGATTAGGGATTCATGACTTAACACAAGTTAGTTTGGCTTTGCTTGGGCATTTAGTTTGGGGATTGCTAAACAAGGAAATCATTTCCTTCGGCTCACTCGGACAAGATTTCTGATAGTTATAGATCTTCCTGTTTCTACGCTCAGTACTTCTTCCATTTGGTTATCCATTAAGTCTGTGTTTACGGTTCTCCTTGAGGAATGTTTTTGGTGGATTAGGGAGAACTCATAACTTAATTTTTGGAATTCTCAGTGGATTAATCCATCGGTTGCTCGACAAATGGGTATACCGAATGCGAAAGCCAGACGTCTTAAGGATAATGTAATGACTTTCATTCATAATGATTGTTGGGTTAATCTTCCTCCAATGGACAGTGAACTGCACAATTCCATTATCGCTATTACTCATTGTCTTGAATCCCGTGATACATGCGCTTGGACCCCAGTGGTGAATGGTGTTTTTTCCGTCAAGAAGTTTTTGGAATACAGGTCTTCATTCCACCCTCCTCTGTGTTGTAGCTTCATTTGGGATCCTTATAAGCCATTGTCTCGATCTGTACTTTGTTGGAGGTGCTTACGGGTTCTCTCCCTTCGTATGACAACTTGCAATGTTGAGGCTTGTTTCTAGCATCTTTCTGCCCGCTTTGCAATTCCAGCGCTGAAACGATTGATCATTTATTCCTCCATTGCTCTTTTTTGGCAAGTCTTTCACGTGGTTTTTCTTCCTTATTTAGACTGCCTATCAACCTGTCTGGACATGCTACAGATCTAATTGTTTGTGCCTCGACGTGTTCAACAAGCCCATAAATTTGGGAGCTTTGGAGGGGTGGAGTGGTTACCTTGTCTTGGCTAATTTGGTGTACTCGGAATTTTGCAATCTTTGAGAATGAGTCTCCATGCATACATCTTTGCATGAGAAGTTTATGGTCTGCCATTCGGGAGATAAATAGTCTAGGTACAAGCACTGTTAAAAATTCTTTTGATGATCATAGTATCTTAAGGCAGCTTGGTATTGAAGGCCGTCCTCAACGTCCCTAAAAAATTATTAGTATCCTTTGGCAAACTCCTCCAGTGGGATGGGTGAAGGTCAATACTGATGGTTCTATATTGGGAAGCCCATCTTCGGCTGGGATGGGAGGTATTTTTAGAACATCACGGGGTTTTCCAAGGGGAACTTTTGCATTCCCTATTTGTACTTCGTTTTCTTTTATTGTAGAATTAAATGTGGCCATATATGCAATTCATCAAGCTAGGGAAAAAGGTTGGCATTATTTATGGATGGAGTGTGACTCAAGTTATGTAGTTGGCTTGCTATGATCTCGTTCTACATCGGTCCCTTGGGAAGTTAAATCTTCCTGGCTAGTTTGTATTCAACATCTTTCTCAAATGGAATTTAGAGTCTCATATATTTATCGTGAAGAAAACCGGGTTGCTGATGCTCTTGCGAAATTTGGTGCCTCTACTGACATTCCTCATTGGTGGAACACTGCTCCTGAGTTTTGTAATCCTTTTGTTTTGAATGATTTTAATTGTGGAAAACAATTTCGCATTGCTTAGATTGGTTTCTTTTATTTTTATAATTTTTTCTTTTCATCTTTAATAAAATTTTGGGTCGGATTTGGAATTGGGGTTTGACAGGGGTGCTAGCCTAGCTGGGATGCCTGCTCCCTTCTCGTTTCTCGGTACCCAGCCTTTATTAAAAAAATGGTTCCTATTTAATTTCATTTCAAACATATCGGGGATTGATTTAAATCTTTTGAAATTGTGAGCCAATAGAATTAACCCTGGGTTCAATATTGAAATTAAAATAATTGGAAATATGATTTTGGGGTTTTAATAAGATATTTGAATCAAAGCTACATCCAAAAATTCTTATTCATCCCCATCTATTTAAGAAGGAGGAAAATAAAACATATCTTTTTTTATTATTTTCCAAGATGTAAAAACAAATCATATGGCTAATAATGAGCAATAAAATCTACATTTCTGCCCCAATGGGATCCCTAAATTTTTTAGGGCCTTAGGAAAATAAGTATTTGGAAATAAAGAGAATTAAAAAGAAGAAGAAGAAGAATGAACCTCAAATCAATAACAAAAATAAACAGATAAAAGATAAAAAAAACAAAAAGAAATAATATAAATAAAAAAGGTAAATATGCTTTACAATTACCTTGACTTAGAAGGTTTTGGACTGCTTAAGAATCTAATTTGGAAGCTTTTGGTTGTAAAAATGGTGAAAACAGAGCTTTTTAGGGGGTTTTGGGATGTTATTTTGATATAATAGCTTTTTTACATCAAAACTGGGACCTATAAAGTGAAATGAGGCTTATATTTATAGAATTTTAAGCCTTGAGAGTTTATCTATACATCTTAACGATAAGACGCATGGCTTATATGCTAAGTAGGTAGAAAATCAGCAGAACGGGATGAAAACATGATATCGAGAAGTCTTGAGCCGCATAACTCAAAGTTGAGCAGCAAAGATCATGGGAGTTGAACTATATAGCACAAACCATTTGGGGTTGATCCATATGGCTCAACCCCTTAAATAGGAAAAATTATGGCCGGTTGGTTAATTTCGGGCGAACTAGGCCAATTTCGGCCCAACCGACGGGTTAAGCCATATGGTTGAAGGTTGAGGTAAGTACCTCTATGCAGCTCAAATCTAGTTTGAGTTGATTCATGTGACTCAACTCTCCAAGTGAATAAAAAAAATTGAATTTTGGCCTTTTTTGGGTTTTTCGTCGGGCTTTTGAGTTTTTCTTTCGGGTTTTGGCTTGGTTAGGTTGGTTCAAGATATCTTGGGTTGTTTAATGAATTTTAATGGAATTATGAATGAATTTGGGTTATTTAGAGGACATATCCCATGGCACAATAAAGGATTAATAGGCTCATTTCATGGTTTTAGGGCTTTTTGCGATGGTTTTCTGATTGTATTCTGTCAAAGGTGAATGGGTTGATTTGTGATTCTCAAGCAACTTGAAACACTTAAAGGTAAAATATTTTCTCATCATTAGAATACAGAGACCTGTCCTCACAAGCTGCCCCTCATATAGCAAGATGGGATTTAGTAAATGCTTATGATTTTCAAGCTTATTGTGTTACGCGAAAGAGAGCGCAATAAGTGAAAAGAAAGAAGGCATAAATAACCCTTAGTGTGTACATAAGGGGATATCCATCATTGTATATTGGTTGGTCTACTGTGCTTGCTTGCTTTGAGATTGAATTGGCACTAAAGTGTTTGCTTTTACCTGAGGTTGATGCATTCCCGAGCTTCGAGATATAATAATTGGATCAATATCTTCACTTAGTGCTAAAATGAATGTTTAGTGCTAAGAAATGATTGCTTCTACTTGGGGAATGCTTATCCGAGCATTGAGTTTTAATCTTTTGATTAATATCTCTATTTGGTGCTTAAAATGAATGCTTGGGGATAAAATGATTGTTTCTACTCGGGGGATGCTTATCTGAGCATCGAGATCTAATCATATTGCTATGTGATTATTTCTCCACTTTATGCTAAAGAGTTTACTAATATATGACATGTCTAAACATGTTGTTTGAATTACAAATATGAACTTGTATACTTAGAATCATATGACATGTGTGAACAAGTTTCTCAGGAAGTATGTGTGAACATACTTAATATAAATGATATGTGTGAGCATGTACGCTTTAAGCTATATAGTATGTGTGAACATGTATCTTAGTGCGCATGTGTGGACATACTTAGATTAAATGACATATGTAAACATGTCTCCTTTGAACTATATGGCATGTGTGAAAATGTATCTCAGTGAGCATGTGCAAACATACTGAAATTAAATGACATGTGTGAACATGTATGCTTTCAACTATATAACATGTGTGAACATGTTTCTCAGTGAGCATACATGAACATACCTAAATTAAGCAAACATGTGTGAACATATGGCATGTTATGCACTATTAATATGGCTCGTGCTATGAGTTATGCTTAAAAACGAGAGATTCTGAATTCGAGGATAAATTACTTACTAATTTTTAAATTGGAATCAAATATGCATTCAGATAGACCTAATTCATTTTATTTATTATGCAAGTACAGATTATGAAAAAGTAGTAAATTAAATCAACTTCACAATGTTTCACAAAAATTAAATAAACATTTGATTAATTAAAATTACGTACCTCATATGTGAATATGGATCGATTGTCCCAAGATATGTGAATATCTAGTTCATGGGGTTCCTAATATACATTCTAGGTATTATACATGAAAAGAAATAAATTATATGGTTCTTATGGAAGAAACAATATAAAATGAAGGTTCGAGTATAATAAGTACGTGTTTATGTGGAAAACGGTACCAATTATTAAAAAAACCTATGAAAAGATTTCTTGTTTGACTCAAATGGATATATTTGGGGCCTGAATAAATTCTAGGCTCATAAACCAAAAAGGTTTATCCCCAAATTCCAAAAGAGAAAATAATATTTATTAGAAATATTTTTTGGATTTTTAGTATGACATTTTGATCAAAATATCATCAAAATATCATTATTTATCCTTAAAAAAATGATTATTGAAAGTTCATATTTAAATTCATTTGAACCATTTTGGAGCCCAATTTAAATATTTGGACATTTTGAGCAATTAATAGAGTTATCCCTGGATTCGATATTGAAATTAAAATTATTGAAAATATGAATTTGGGATTTTAATAGGATATTTGAATCAAAGCTATATCCAAAATTTCTTATTCATCCCTATTTATTTAAGAATGAATAAAACAAAACTTGTGTTTTTGTTATTTTCCAAGATATAAAAATAATTCATATGGATAATAATGAACTATAAAACTATTTTTTAGGCCCCAATGGGATCCCCATATTGGTTTTTGGGACCTTGGGAAAATAAGTATTTGAAAATAAAGAAAATTAAGAAGAAGAACAAGAAGAATGAAGCTCAAATGGATCAAAAATAAAATACAAAATATAAAATAAAATAAAAAGGAATAATATAAATAAAAAGAGGTCAAGATTCTTTAGGATTGCCTCGATTTAGCAGGCCTTAGACTGCTTCGTAATCCAATTTGGAAGCTTTTGGTTGCAAAAATGCTGAAAACTCTGATTTTTAGGGGGTTTTGGGAGGTTATTTTGACAAAATAGCTTTTTGCATCAAAGTTGGGACCCTTAGGAAGTAAAATGGGGCTCTTATTTATATATTTTTAGGCCTTGGGAGTTGAGTTGTACGGCTTAAACATGAGTCGCACAGCTCAAATGCTGAATTGGAAGAAAATAGGCTAAATGAGAAGAAAATAGGCTACTGGAAAGACTTGAGCAATGCAGCTCAAAGTGAGGTTGCATGGCTCAAGTGGTTTGAGCCACACGGATCAACACATTCGGGGTTGATCCATACGGCTCAACCCCTTAAATAGGAAAGACTATGGCGGTTGGTTAATTTCAGGTGAATCGGGCCGATTTCAACCCAACAAGGGAGTTGAGCCATACGGCTCAAGGTTGAGCCATACAGCTCAACCCAAACAATGAGGTTAGATGTGTGGTTCAACTCGGGTTTGAGTGGAGACATGTAGCTTAACTCTCTGAGGGAATCGAAAAACTAAATTTTTGCCTATTTTTTTCGTCCGATTTTTGGGTTTTTCTTCCTGTTTTTCGCTCATTTAAGTTGGTTCAATATTTCCTTGGTTCATTAATAACTTTTAATGTATTTATGAACAAATTTTTGTTGTTGAGAGGACGTATCCATTGGCTCGAAGAAGGATAAAAAGGCTTATTTCTCGGTCTTAGGGCTTTTAGGCTGGTTTTCTGATTTCTGTTCTCTCAAAGGTGAATGATTTGATTTGTGATTCTAAAGCAACCTGAAACACTTAAAGGTAACATAATTTCTCATTATTATAACTGGGAGACCCATGCTCATAGGCCTGTAGGTTTGTTGTAGGCCAAAAAAAGCTTTTGTTAGAAGACATGCTATTTGCCCACAACCCTATGTGGGCCAGCAAGCTGGCTTGGTCCTGCCCTATGCCCGACTCAAGTCCTTGGGTCGAAAAAAATTTCTCAATCTATTTTTAGTCTCTTTTGACGTTTTTTTCATTAACTTTTTATTAAAATAATTATCTTTTTCATTTCTTTGTCATTTTATTATATCTTATGATTTTTTTAATAGTAATTTTTATTTTCATGATGTTTAGGTTGGGTTTGGAATTTTTAGCTTATATATAGTTATCATAATATTTATATCTCATATTATATGTTACTTTGAACCTTATCACATTCAATATTACTACTAGTGTCTCTTTTAGAAAGGAATTCCTTCTCCAAATAGACACCAGTCTCGGCCACAAAATCTTTATTTTCTATTGAGTTGTAGAAGTAATAGTGGCACGCGTTCGGCGACGTTTAGAAATAACTATCGAATGGATTTCTAAAGGGCAGTGTACCATGTTGCTATCAAGTAATAAATCCTGGTAAGTACAAGTATCGATCCCACAGAGAAAATAGCAACAACGACCAAACTACTAAGGTTCCTAGCGTGTTCGAGCGGATAAATAATTTGAACGAATTAAAATGCAGAAAAATAAATTTAAATTAACAAGTACAGTGATCAATCTCCTATCATGATTTGTATCGACTTTAATTAATCTCCTAAGGCTGTTTACTCGACTTCTGAATATTAATGTGGATGGCACTTATGCAGAAATTTAATCAATTAAATTAGACTCAACTGCAAACCCTAATTCATGCAAATATGAAAGCCAATTATAACATATCCACAGACCGCAGTTAAGCTCTAGTTCATTAATACCTTTTTCAGAGGTGAACTAGTTCTAGAGGTTCCAAAAATACGGGCTCATAAGTTTCACAGAGTTGTCAGCTCTAATGATTTCCTAGGGTTTATTCTAGGTAAAGCCACGAATATGCACCTAACTAATAAATTCGAATATCACGAGGCTATAACTGCAATCACAAAACAAGTAATTAAAATTCGCAATTAGAAACCTTACACAATAAATCAACTCTTACATAAGCGATGGAAGGATTTAATGAATTATAATCAATCAAGTTTGGTGGAGAAACCCTAATTAACAAATAAAGAGAGTAAGAAAAACTTATTCCAATGAATCGCAAATTGTTTTCAAGGTAGCCTCGTATTGAAGATGAATGCTATAGAAAACTTCAATCTTTAGAGAGTAATCACAAATGGGAAAGTCACAGACAGCAAACACAAATCCTTAGTGGAATTAACAATTCGGCCTACAAAACCTCTCAGGGATTTATACGCTCTCACAAGAGTTTAGAATTGTTGAAAGATATCAAAAATTAACCCTAAAGTATGCTTATATAGCTTACAAAATGAAATTAAATAAAATAAATTAAACATAAGTTGTTTTGGAATGAAACTGTATCAAACTCACCTAGTTATAGGGTTAAAACGTCGAGTTATGAATTTCATTGCAAGAGAACGCACCAAGTTTTGGCAACTCACAGGCGTGTTTCGTTCTATCAACTCGGGCTTCTTCAATCGCAATGGAAATCACCGAGTTCTGTCCCTAACACAGTGTGTTGTGCTTCTTTTCTTCGAACATTCTGATTTGTTTTCAAAATCACCAAGTTGTGGGGTGTAACACGGTATGTTCTTATTCCTCTACCCAACACGTCGAGTTGAGGATCGAATTCTCTTTCAATCTTCAAGTCTTTATATCTTTTTTATCTGACTTTCGATTCTTGTGATCTTGGACTCGTTGGAAAGGTCATAGCATGAGCTTTAACTTCTCTTTTACACACATCTCTGAAATCCCCTCCAACTTTGTCAAAATCTAGTCGAAAGATCTGTACTCTTTCTCGCTCCATAATCGGACTTCATCATCCCGGTCCTTCTTTTCCTTATCTTGGGTCTCAACCCCTACACTGTCAAGCTTAAGAAACGGGTCAAGTTATAAACATCCTCGATCTCAATGACCTCGGATAAAAAAACAAACGAAAATAAGCATAAAATAACAAAATATACACAAACTCAATGCACACACAAAAGATAAGAAAAATGCATGAAATGCAACACAAAAATGCCAAAACTCAGTTAGATTATCCATAAACAAGATTCCATAATGCCTAGAATATAAGGTCGAAACCGACCTTATCAACTATCCCAAACTTAGAACTTTGCTTGTCCTCAAGCAAACAACCTAAAACTCAGAATCAAGATGCAAGTTTTCGCCTACAAACCCACCTAATATTTAACTACGCCAGTTCACCAATTCCAAACATGCAAGAGCAATCCATGCAATAACAACAGTCATCTATAGACAACAAACATAAGTATTGTTGTTTCATATGCCCAAACTAATCAACACAAAAAGGAACTGTGAGAGCTTATGAAACCAATTAATTCACCTCACATAATTTCACTCAATTCACACAAAATTCAAGGTGAAAGGAAAAAACACTCAATCAAAACAAAGTACGCATCATACAGTGAACTAATGGAAATCCCGGTGCAGTCATTGGCAAAAAGGAGCAAAATCAGAGAACCTTTATGGCTTATAATGTTAGAGGTTAAGAGTAAGGTGTGTTAAAGGTCAATTTAGGTTTACAATTCCTCTATTCAAGTTTAAAACAGAATTTGGTCAATCACGAGTATACATGAAAGTAAGAGTGAAACACCAATTCCAACAATTTCTTTATTAGCAACTAGGCAGAACAAACAGGGAATGAAGAGAAGAAAAGAAGAAACACCCCACACTTATTTTCAAAACATACCCAATATTCAGAGAAAAGAAATAGAGAATTCTGAATCATAAAAGAGATCACAAAGTAAAACAAACTGAGAATGAAAGTTCCTTAATTATTCGACGAAAAGAATTTAAGAAAACTTAGTATTTGGAACCCCGAAAAGCATATGAATTCATTAATTAGAACCCATCCCAAAAAAATACAATCATAACTAGTTGCTATTAATCCGAACAAAATAATAATGATAAACATTTTTTCATATATGAATCTCTTTTTTTAACACAGGAAAGAGTGATTGATCATGTTTAGAATTGAAGAACAAACCCAAAAATAAAGAATAAAGCTCATTAGCAAAATTTAACTTGAAATCGGGGATAGGATGGGTCGAAGGAAAAGTTAAAGTGAAGGAAATTTGGCTTGTAGCTTTAAGGCGATTACCTTGTAATATGACTTTGAAAGAACAGGCTCAAGCTCAAATAGGTTATTCTATGGGCCAGTTAGTGTGTTAGGTTCAAAAAGTTAATTTGAAAAAGAAAAGTGCAGTGCGTGATAGTGTGATTATTCGTAAGGGTCTCCACATATTAAGCTCTACTTATGCCAAGTGCAAGACTACACTGAGTTCTATGATCTAGTGCACAATGTATGATTGTCCCTCAGAAAATAATAGGAACCGAAGTGAAATGGTCCCTTGGCTCAAAAAGTCCTCACTTATAGTTCATGAGTGTTATATGTATGTATTTAGTTACTTTTGCTCTTTCAGTGTTCCTAGCCACTATTTCAGTTCAATTGTGGAAACAACAGTAAATATTTGAACGACTATATATGACTATCCTTATTGTTTTCATGCAGTCACATTGTTCAAAATTTAGCTCACAAGCACAAACAAGCTAATTCCTAGCATGCTTAATCCAGAATTCCATGTTATCTGCTTAGAAAACAAACAAAGAAGTTTAATTTCGGGAATAGGTAAACAATCATAGAATCCTCGCTTAGA
>CAOJCR015683835.1:0-10266 GCA_948330485.1 Euphorbia neoarborescens
TATATATAAAATAAAATAATTAATCCCTAATCTATGGGTAATGAAATTTTTGCCAAGGCACAACAAAATCCTAGGTTTCGAAATTCACCCCTCCCTTCTACACTCTCAGCTAGCACCATTCCCGATTCAATAGCTTGCCACGAACGTGACTTTAGAGTGCCTTATAGGTATGCTCAATCATCTCTTGTAAAGACCTTCCCGGTGAGTTACCTCCTTGTTAATTTGGTTATTTCAATTAGTAGTTACCTTGTCCGGTCTTGCCAAGGCTTGGGAGCAAATTTTTAAATGGCAAAATTCTGCTGTGCTGCCTGATTTCCATTCCTAATCCCCAAGATTATGGAAATATCTGAATATATGGCTTGGATATAAACCAAGTTAGAATGTGGGGATATACTTGAGTTACGGACATATATGAACATGTGATTTGGGTATAAACTAAATTAGCATGTATGGACATACTTGAAATATAGATATATATGAACATGTGATTTGGGTATGAACTAAGTTAGTATATATGAGCATACTTGAATTGTGGACATGTGTGAACATATGATACAGATATGAACCAAGTTACTATGTATCGACATACTTGACTTGTGGAAATGTATGAACATATGATTTGGATATAAACCAAGTTATTTATGGGCATACATGAATTATAGATATTTATGAAGATATGGCTGGATATGAACCAACTTAATATGTATGGACGTACTTGAATTGTGGACGTGTATGAAGATATGGCTTGGATACACTGGGTTAGTATATATGGATATACTTGAGTTATGGAAATGTATGAACATTTGGCTTAGATTTGAACCAAGTTAGTATGTATGGACATAATTAAGTTGTGGATATGTAAAAGCATGTGATTTTGATATAAACCAGGTTACTATTTATGGACACACTTAACTTGTAGACATGTATGAACATGTGATTTGGTTATAAGCTAAGCTAGTATGTATGGAAATACTTGACTTATGGATATGTATGAATATATGATTTAGATATGAACCAAATTAGTATGCATTTACATATTTAAGATGAGAAATATGTATGGGCATGCAATGCCTAGTCATACTAAGGTGAATGACAGGTATAAGCATGTGAATTTGACATTAATCAAGAGACAGCATGGGCATATGATAAATAAGTGATATGTATGGGCATAAGTAATTTATATAAATCCTAAGTAGCATACGTGGGTGTACATAAAGCAAGTGACATGCATAGGCACGATTAAGGCAAGCAAAAAGCATGTCCATGTGCATTAGACATGAATCCTATATTGTATGCATAGGCCTATGAGTTAAATATGAATCTTAAATGTTATGCATGGAAACACTTGATATGAAGGACATATATAAGCATATGAGTTAGATATGAATCCTAAATGGTATGAACAGGAATAAGTAATACAAGTGACATGCTTAGTCATTCTTTAGATGACAAAGTATGGATTAAACTAAGTTTCATGTGTGAGTGTGCTTCAAATGAATGATGAAATTGGAGATTCTTTTTTTCTACTATGAACATGTCCTGTGATGCTCCTAATTGGTATGGTGTATATCTATACATACGGAAAGTATGCTTGATTACATAGGTAAATGATGCAAACTGATTATCAGATGTCATTATTATATACAAATCTATAAATATGGCAGCAAAAGAGAAGTATAATTAATATAGACTATTAAGATGCGCACTTGTGGTTGAAAACATGCTTATGGAGTGAACGAAGGTGATAGCCAATGAATAGGTCAAACACAATAAGCACATAGCATGCAATCGAAAAATCTCGACCTTATGACTCCATGAGGTTAAAAGTGGCTCTTTTCCTAGGTATAGGTCTCTTCATCTTCAACTGGGGATGATAAAGGCTAAACTAAATAAGTACCACACAAATTTTGGTAAACTTAGTTAAAAGTTGCTATGGATTACTGTTATGGTCTTAGTCCTTAATGATAACAACAATATCCCTACAACAAGATATACTTACCATACCTCCTAACTAAAGGTCCTGCCAGTATGGTAAGTATAAGGCTGTAGATGGCTCTTCCATTAGGCATCCTTGTGACCTTCGTGAAATATTAGTGGTACTTTCACGAAATTTCTATGCTAAGAGGGCGATTCCCAGCCTTAAATGCTAAACCTAGCTAAAATCAAATATAGGAAAATGCATATTAAGTCTCTATTTTGATGACCATATTCAATGTTTTTCAAAAATCTTTTTAAGTTTTAAATTTATGAAAACTTTAAAAAAATAAAAAGAAAAGTCCCCAATGGTGTGCCCACTATGAGTGGATGATGATATCGACGCTGTGAAGAGCATGTTTTTTTTCTTAATTTGGATTGAATGAACAAACTTGTATTTTTCTTTTGAAATCACTTAGAATCGCCGCCCAGCTCAGATCTTATTGGGAAATTAAACAAAACTAAACAGCGTGAAGGCTGCCATAGTATGAGATTCGGGTTCATTATAAGTAACTTACTGAATCATAAATTTGGGACAAAATATTTTAGTACACTTGCAAAGCTAGATTAATTTTAATTTGTTAATGCAACGCGTATTCAACATGTGAAATAAATAAATATTAAAACATTTTCACATCAAATTAACTATGGGATAAATTTATATAAAAATTTGGGATCGAGATACAATCACTCAAAATACATGAGAATCTATATGCAATGGTAGCTTAATAATTTAAATTAAATAAAATGGCAAGTTGTATGATCTAACTAATTCCTACAAAAGAGACACTGTTAATCTCCCACAAGCATGGTGGCCTAAGGATCCAGCCAATCTAAAGATCAAATCGAACAAATAAGGATTTTCAAAAACGATTGTTGTTAGCTTTTATGGATAAAATGAATTTGAAATCATTTTAATTATACACATATAAAGTGGGTCAGTTATACCAAAATCATTGGTGATCTCGCTCGTGGGGATGGACCTAAAGTATGCATTCTAAGGTGAAAAATATAGAAAACACACCAATATTAATTTATTAATCACTATTTAATAATAATATGATATATCATCTATTTATAATGATACTTAATTGTAATATAATGATAATAACAACAAAAATTGTGAGCACTCGGGTTTTATGGAGTCTCGATATATTGCAATGTTAAAAATAAATCATTTCAGTTATCTCTTTGTTACTTGTGCAGGTGGATAATGTCGGAACCAGATTTGATCAGTGAAAAGTAATCATGCTACATAATCGTGGATCAAAATTTTTGAGATCCAATATCGTTTACCAGTTTCATCGAGTTTCATCCTAGAAGGATTTTCCCCATATAAACACAAAAGAAAGGATCCAAAAACTCATGACTTTTATCTCCTCTAAAGACTACTGCAGATCAAAAGTAGGAATCCTGCAAAAACAAATAGGAGACAACTGCAACTCTGGACTTGTGATTACGAGGTTCGAACGGACAAAATCATCTTAATGAACACCAAAAATTTCTCAAGAATTTTCTGCAGTATTTTTCACTCTGTTGCTACAATTGGACGTTTTCTATCCATTCCTATAGAATTTTGGGTGGTTTAGGGAGTGGTTGTAGGGAGTTATAACTTCCCACAACTTCCCTCTCCAATCAGTTTACTCCAGTCACCTTTCGATTACTCGAATAGCTCAAACCGGTCAATTTTTTACTGGTACAATTTTCACACACCGGTTGAAATTAACCACCTCAAAAATTAATCCCATGAGTCAATAATTAAATTCGATTACATATTATATTTTAATTCCTATTTTACCCCTAAGGTAAAAAGTTTAATTAATTTAATTGTGGTTTAATTTTATTTAATATGTCAATCACACACAAACTAATTATATTAAATTCACTCATAATAAATTAAATGACTTAAAATTATATATGAACATTTTAATTAATTATTTACTTTTTGTAACTATATTAATGCAATTAATCAATTAATTAATCGATTACATTATGTAAACTTATTAATTAAATATTTTGGATTTAAGTTTGTTCGTTTTACAAATTGACAGATCCAAAGTAAATGGTCTATTTGAAAGATCCTATGGGACTGTCTTTATATTGGCAGTAGGCCCAAAACCCAAAGACTACTAGTGGTTTTAGCAAACCCTGGTAGCTCGCAATTAAGATATGTAAGTAGTTTCTCCCAATGAGAATCCATCCCAGTAGCGTTTCTTATATTTATCCCTTGCCAAATGATATCGTGTGTGAAAAGCAACAGGAATCCATCATCCTGGTTTCTACTAATCATATTTCTTGATCTAGAATGGATCGTGAGATTGAATAAGTGCCCAACTTATTCGGATATGGCCACACATTTACAATCCCATTCCATCAAGTGGCCAATGATATCATATCAGTAGGTGCTGAGTGACAATCCTATTGACTCATTATCGACATGAACATGTTCACTAGCCCATCCAATCATACCCATACTTGGCACCCTGTTAAGGTCCCATTACTATTATGTCAAAGTGTATGAGATCCCATGTTGTGTTATAATGATCTCAAGTCTGAGGATACAGTGATTCCAATCCAAGAAACATTTATGATTATGAAACCATGTAATGTTTCCCCTGTGGATCCATCCAGTCTCGTATGAGGACCACATGTACCTGTATTCTTAACTGCCGCATAGCTAATCAATGCATAGGTTTATTCTTCTATTCATTTCCATGACTAAGAACAAACCTGCTATATATGTTTATGAAAAGAATCAATGGATACTTTGTTTATTTAATTGCGTAAGATAAACAAATAAATAGATCAATTGGCTTTAAACATTAACGAATAATGTATTCATATAATCAACTATAGATAGTACATAATACATAAAGAACTAATGCCTACAAACTAGGGCATACCTACAGAAAATTCCAAGAAAAGTAAAAAAATCGGAAATGAACTAAAACAAGATACATTAGACCAGTCAAAAATCTCAAATTTCTCATGACCTCTATTTTCAAAATTGAAAACATGTTTAAAATCCCAAGATTATAAAGAAGTTAGGGTTAAAATTTTGTGCCAAACAAAGTACAAAAAAACTTTTATGAATTATGCATTTTGGTCGCTCAGTTTTCAAAATCTTGAGATCTGAGGCCAAAACAACATTTTTTTATCAAAACAACATTTTTTTATCAAAATAACCTCATTACCATAGCTAAAATCTATGGAGTTTTTCTCTAGAGATTTTTTTGTGCAAATATGTCTTTTTCAAAAAAATCATTCGATCAGACAAAAAATTGATCATTGGAAAATTTTTCTAACGGCTGAAAAATATTTTCTTATAACTAGCAGTAGGGTTGAACGACCATTTAATGATAAGTATGGATGATTTAATTATTTTAATAAAAAATAGAACACTTGGTCAAGGTAATGAGATTAAAAGGGAATTTTCACCATTGAAAGGAGAAGAGGGATTTTGTCCCACAAATTGCTTAGGAGATCATATAAAAATCATGAAAAATTTTGCTAAAAAAGGGAGGTTAGGACCAGAAATGGGAAAGAAATTCTAAGGAGAGAAAAAGGGAAAAACAAAAGAACCAAACTCATCCTTTTGTCCTTACATACAGATAAGCTTAAATCACACCCTTCCAGCCATGTAAAATTCCAACCGACCTATATTTAACCTCTGTCACATCTCCTAAGACACTACCTTAAAAAAATTCAAGTTTGAAGTGGTTAAGGACTTAATAAAGTCGGTTTTCCATAAGGTCAACATTTCAGTTTTTCTGGCTCATCTTGGAGATTTCTCCCTCTTCTGGAATGAAGGCTCTCTCCAAAGGTAATTTTTGAGCCATAAAACCCCTGTTTGAAATTGGTGGTGTTTTGTTTTGGTTTGGTATTTGTCCATGTAAAACTCCTCTTCGGAGATCGTATAAAAACCATCTAAAAATGTAAAATGTGGCCTAAAACTATGAGTTTGCTGTTGATATTAAACCATGGGCTAATATTTATGTATTGTTACCGATCTAGAGCGTTCAGGTTTGATTGGGGTTAAAATGGAGTAAAAACGAGCTAAAATGAACTTTCTTATCTTCTTAAACAATAAATTTGGACAGGCCTAAAACACATATTTAAAGTCAGAATTTCACATCACTCTGGTTATGAAAAATGATCTGTATAACATGTAGAACATTCTATAGAAAATTAATTTTTTTTCTGCGGGTGGTAGGTGTAAACAGTACGAATGGCGAGTGGGATTTAGTACGCCTGGGATGCCGCAGCATGTTGGCCTTCATGCCATAGCTTTCCTAGCATACCCTAGCATGCTATAGGATGGCATCCCACAAGATGAACTTGCTGGTAGGCCAAACACTTAGGGCACTGCTTGCTGTAGCATGCCAGCCACATGTGTTGCGTGTTACCAAACACAACACGTAGGGCATTGTGTGCTACATCACGCCATCCCATATGTCCCTAACCACCAGCGCTTATTTTTAGCCCCCGATGCGTTTTCACACATTTATATTAGGATTTCCCTTTTTGACTTTTTTGGTCCATTTTAGTTCAGAAACTTTAGAATATTATAGTTTTGGCCCGATTTGATATTTTTAGTCTATTTTTCATATTTTATATCGTAAAATTACCATTTTACCCTTGTTTTGTATATTTAATTGTATTTTTAATATTTTATGCATATTTTGATCTAGAATTGCATTTTTAGCTTAAAAGCCCGTGCCCCAAAGTCAATTAGGACTGTTAATACCTCCATGATAGAAAATCGTGCATTTTTCTGTGAAAACTGTGATTTTTCCAATAATCGTGCATTTACTGCATGTTGTTAAATAAACTAAAATCAAGCCAACTCTTTTCATAATAATATCTGTTAGACTGCAAAACTTGGAAAAAAGTTGGCCCGAGTCTACTGGCCTAGTCTGACTAGTCGAGTCAAACCATTCAGCCTTATAATCACATGATCCCGAGCTACCGTATTTCCCCCGCATATTAAAATGAAAGTCTGCATGTTTGAGTCCAAAGTGTACAAATTTTTATCTGTATTAACATCTATTTTTGCAACATAGATGTATGTATAGGATAGATGTATGCTAGGATTTAATATTTTTCTAGAAATTCATTTTGTTTTTGCAAATTGTACATCTGTGTTAGTTTCCTTATTTAACTACGCTTGTCTACATGAGTGTTCACCTTTTAATAGCCTAAAATAAAATTTGTTAAGTGATTTATGAATGTTTAAATTTTCTTAATTCGATCATCTCCACTAAGGTAGTCAAATCGACATCTTTGTCCAGACCAATCTCCGGTACCAATAGTTTGAATTTGAATAAACGGCTTAAATTAAACCTCCAAAAAGCTGTGAAAATACCCAGCGTGAGCTATTATTCGGGGGCGACTCCTAAATATTGTTTAAAGAGATTAGGTCTTTTTAAATTTAAAAACTATTTTTTTGCATTAAAATGTATTTCTCATAAAACTTTCAATTTAAGATGAGTTTTCTAAAAAATCCAAGGCTCTTTCGAGGTTCGCCCGCTCACAACAACGAAATCGCATTAATAATAATAATAATAATATTAGTAATAACAATAATAATACACAAATATACACGTAACTACATATAATAATAATACTAATATTTTTAATAATAATGTATTAATAATAGTAATAATAATAACGATGATAATAAAAACAATAAATCTTTAGTATTTCTATTTGCGATTGCAGATTTAAAGGAATTTTGTAGGAACACAAAATGGTAAATGCGAAGTTTACATTTCGAGTCTAAAAAACTACAAAATTATATGAACCAAATTTAATTTATATCGAATTACCAAGAGGCCAAAACTGGTCTTATCAACCTAAATCAAATTGAATAAAAATAGTACACACAACACCAAATCAAGTGTAAAAATATCAATATCACAAATAACACATATCATGAAAAATCAAATGAAATAATAAACACGAATAAAAAATAAAAGTGGATTTTAAAGTTTCTCAAAGCTTACTCTTGCACCATATATTTTCTTCTTTGTTGAAACTGTAGTAATTGATCCTCAAAATTGTGACCGAATTTTTCTGTTGTGGTGCCGATTCCAAAAAATGTAATTGATTTATTTTCTATCGATTAATTAAAATTTTCCCTCACTTTCACTCCACTCTCACGTCTGCTGTAATAATCATAAATTTTGTGTTAACTAAAATTTAATTTTTATTTCAATTATTATTTTTATTTATTTCCTGCCAAATTAAATGCATGTTTTTTAATTAATTATTTATTTATTTTTTATAATACAAAAGAAGAACTAAAACTAAATTGTCCATTGCCAGTATAAAAAATGATTTAGGGATTTTTTTTACTCATTTTTCTACTGTCTACATCCACCTTTTAATCTTGGCTTTTGGGAAGGGAAAAAAAGAAAAGAAAAAGAAAAAGAAAAGAAGAAGAAATTACAGTTTAGTTTCATTATGGTTTCCATCAACCACACATGACTTATTGTTGATTTTGTTTTTCGATTGTCATTTGTATTATAATGATTTATTAAAAACTTTGCATCAATGGTTTTATAGATTCTTTTTGTTGTTTCCTTTCCATTAAATTTCACTTTCATTAATCTTCTTTATTATATATAATAATAATAATAATAATTATTATTATTATTATTATTTTGATTAATAAATGCTCTGACAGTGGTTTCCCTAGACCTTCGATCCAAGGACTAATCCACTGCCCCCCTGCCGAGCGTCTTCAGGAACACTCTGTAGATATACCACAGAGCTATTCAGGGTACCAATGCAGGAGTGGGAGACAAACTTAGGATCTGAGCTTTATTATCCATCAGGCGACTAAGTGTTTACCACTTGTGCCAACCCTCGCTGGTAATTATTATTATTATTATTATTATTATTATTATTATTATTATTTGTTTCTATGTGATTGTATACCTATATTGAATGATGCAGAAGTTCTTTTTTTCGTGTTATATAATTGAAATAATATATTTAAAATCAAAATAACTATATTTCTCCCCAATAAATTATCTTCGGTTGAGTTGTATGCTAAATAGGATTTCGGTTAAGTGATTCTCCCTAATTTACTTTTTGGGAAGTTCCGAGGTTCCTCCTACTAATCGTTAGCTGAGCTACCGAAATCGTAAGACTTCTGTTTTGGTTATTTAAGGTGAGTGGTAACTATGGTGCACGATATATTCCCTTTTGATTTTTTTTAGATTTTGTAATTTATAACTATTCATAATAATGGTTTTATAAATTAGGTATTTTAAATATTTAATTATTATTCTTGATTCGATATTAAGAATTTAATTCAATGTTATATTCGATACTTTTGATTGATTTGAAATCATTGAATATTATTATTTTTGGGACAATGGTTTGGTATTTATGATTGAATTTTTACATATAAACGATTTGTGAAATGCAAAGTATATGATTTAAAACTGGTATATGTGTACAGATATTGATATTGATATTGATATTGTTATTGGGCCTCTCACCGATCTTCATATTAGGATTGCATGGTGTCAAGGTCTTTGTCAGGTCTACGTTTGGGGCAAAGTCCATATCAGTGTCTGTTGCATTAGGTAGGCAATTATTGTTATTAATATCTCAGGATCTGCTATTGTTATTGGGATTGATTGATTGATATTGGTAGTCGGCTTACCACTAATTTGGCTTTGGTGGTGTATGATAACACCACTCTGTTGCACTGTGCCAGATATTTTAAAACTTTAAATTTTATTTATTCGTAAAAGTTATATTTACATAATATATGAGTATATTTAAGTATTTAATATTTTTTTATATTTATTATAGTTTTGATAAATTTGAAATTTTGAAATGTTTTGTTTACTGTTACTTTTCAATATTGATGAGTTATTAACCAAAATTTTATTTTGAGTAATATATTTTATAGACATCGGATTTGACCTACGATTCATATTTTATTGTTTATTATGTTATGTTAATTTGATTGTTATTTTAATATAGTATTTGAATTACGAAATCATCAACCGTTTTACCTGTTTTCCTTCTGATGTATACTGTGGTTGCTACTCACTGAGATTTCTGTAGCTCTTACCCACTGGGATTCATCTCTTTGAGTTGAGATCTCAAACCATACAATTAATGATTTCAGATGACTAGTTTCGTAGCCGACTGCGTTTGGCATGCTTCCTTGGAAGGAGTTGGATGCTTTCTTGTTTAGCTATCTATGGAATTTTCTTTTGACAAGACTTCATTCTTTTATAATTAGTTATAATCAAGGATCTCTTTTGT
>CAOJCR015684803.1:0-10031 GCA_948330485.1 Euphorbia neoarborescens
TATATATATATATATATATATATATATATATATGTGTGTGTGTGTGTGTGTGTGTGTGTGTACCCCTTTTTTTTTTTGTTCATCAATATGCCTTTGCCATGTAATTATTAACCCAAACACCATATGACTGCTCGGAAAGAAACTTTGGACAGAGTCAGAGTTAAACAAGTTATCCAAAGAACTGCAGGTAGTTGTTTTCTAAATTTTTTGGTTCCTATAAGTATCCTGTATGAAAGAAATCCTTAAGCTAGAGATTTCCAGTGAAAAGGAAAACTGAGGTCCTTGCAACTTTGACATGACCCAAATACTCCACAATACCATAAGTATTTTCTACATGAATCCTCATGTTAATCATAGTAGCAAAGCATCCACATAACTCCTCAGAACAACTGGAATAAAAAGCATAAAGAATATAGCATCTAACAACGACAACTTCAGTAAAAAAAACAGCAAATATGATGAGGAAATTCCAACTATATTAAAAAAAAAAAAAAGCAAACATAACAAGACAATTTACCTATAAAAAATAGAGGCAAAAGTGATGAGAAACTTTAAGCAAATGACATATATTGCAAAATGAGAATGAAACAAACACACACACAAAGCAACTATCACAGAATAGGAAAATGCAAACACTTCAGGGTTTTCCTTTCACCTGTGAATTATACAAAAGCAAAAACCTGCTAGCAGCTGCAGGTTCAGAAACAGCGACAGTCATTTTATATGAACAATGAGGATCAACCTGTAGATGGATGTGAAATAAAATAGTATACTTTTGTTTATAATTACGGTATGTAGCAATGAAAATAATTAGTTCTGGCATAGATATGAAAATTTAGTTAATAAGCTGCATACCAGCAAAAGGACAGTGGTTTTTTCAGATCCCTTGGGGGAATTCCACAAGGCTGGTGATGAATCAACAACTATTTTTTCACCATCCAAATTAGGGAAGATGTGAAGACCTGATGTCGGATCCCATGCAAGTGCTACAGGAGGGAAACAACGCAATTTGCAAAGCTCTGAATAGCCAAGAAAGTTAACTTAGCATAGAAGGATATAAATCAAAGAGGAAACTCATAAAGGATTGTGGGAATGAAACATAGAAGGATTTAGAATTTCCGCAGTAATGATACCAATCACCGATCAAAATAAGCATATTGAATTCAAAAATTTCTGATACTTGAGACAACAAGGAAACTCGAGAAATAAAGAGCATGGAAACGCATGATGTGTAAAATGTATGAACACTAAGGAAGTCAGAAGAATATCTACCCAAGTGTATATGGTCAAAAGTAAACAATAAACATAACCTCTTTTTTGTGAAAATTTTGGCATAGGTTAGCTAGAATTTATTATTTATCTTTTGCTTTTCAAACAAATTTTACCCAGCATCTACTGATTCTAAAACTGGTTTAGTACACTTGAGTGCATGCATCACAACATGTCATGTTCCACATTGACACACAGGTAGCAACATCCAGAACTGAAAAGATACATAGTGGGAAAACAGAAAGATAAAATTGAAATCAAAATATTACGGTATTTACAGGAAAAGCCAATTCCTTACTGCTGTTATCCATCTCTTCAGCCTCTTCAGCAGGAAGCTCGGGTCTTTTTAATCCACATCCCACAGTTTTCAGAGATAAAGCAACAGGAAAAAGTCCTAAGCTAATGGAGAATGACAAATTGAAAGCAAGGGGATGATCCTCTTCCAAAAATATTTCCTGTGCATTATGAAAGTCAAACAGGGTGTCAAAAGTCAATTGTGAATAAATTGGTCCACGCAAATCACGAATTTACATTATTTGGCGTAGAAAAAAAGAAAATTTGAGGTATTAGAGGGATCCAAATATTCCTGCTTTCTTTTGGGAGAAGATGAAAGCAGGGGAATAGAAAATGAGGGAAGATGTCTTCCATATCTTGAGAGGAAACCACAGCAAAAATTAGCTACATTATTCAATTTCCCTCAAAAATACAAATTTACGTAAATAATGGACATAATAGCATATTTGTTTCGCTTTTCACCTTCCTGTTTCCTCTTCAATCCCCAAAGGAGAGTAGAAAGACAATCTCATCCTGTTTTCTATCCTCTCATTTTCTTTTCCTCTAATTTTCTCAACTTTCTGCTTCCAAAAAATGGTACAATTGTATAATTAATAAGCCTGGAAAGTATTTTAGATCTTCCATTCAACCTTTTGTGCATAGGTACTAAAAAGCATTAACAGGGCTGATAAGTCTTTCTTTCCATCCTCTGGGTTAAAAAACTGGCCAACTGCCATGGAAGCTGCTGGCGGCGGTCTGCCTGAAAGACTCTGAGAATCAGAGATTCACACACGTCAAGTACTTGCACATTTTAAAATATTAAATACAAGGACACATCTATGATATTCATGAGAATTTTTTTACAAGATGAAAATGGGTGCAATAAATGTTCATGATGTATTAAAACGAAGAATAGCTTGTTAAAATCTTACCACTGGTTAAGTCATGTTACTAATATGAAAATCAAATAGGAAACAGTAAGAATGTTAATGATTCATGCGCTTGTTTGCCATTACAAACACAAACACAGTTTAGATCACTAAAATGTAACAGTAATCCAGGCTATATCCTCAATGACACTGGTCATTACTCAGGAGTTCACTCAAGCCTAGCTTCTACAAGCTTATATAATAGGAAAGCCAAAAAAGTATCATTTCTCCATTTGTCTAAAATGCAAAAGGTAGTACAACCTGTCAGAGGTCAACCATTTGTAGTTCATTTGCAGCTCTAGAGAAATTCAAATTCCTCCTATGTCTATATCCATCGGCACCAAACAATACCAAGGTTTGGCAATTTGCACGGATTCTGAATATATATTCTTAAATAGAATCATCTAGAAAATGAGTATACATTGATCAAGAATATGCTTAATATGAGAAATGAGGCATACCGTACACGTGCTATGTGATCATGAGCATGGGGTGATAATAGAGGGCATTGAAGATTATTGTTATTTGGCACTTTTTCAGTGTTTAGCTCTGCTCTTGAGAGTGGAGAGGGAACTGAGGTTCCTGGGGGATTTGAGCCCTGCTCAGTCCACTCTATCCTCAGTTATTTGTTTCATTTCAGTGTATTAGATCTATTAATTCAATCCAGCAGCCTTTGTTAGGCTATTCCTCTGTTTCCATCATTTCTGTTTCTATCATAAATTAAAGCAGTTAAGCCAAGGTAGTAAACCTACACAGACTCGTGTTGGTGTGCCTAGTTCGTAGGCATTGGTTCCTTATTTGTATTTTGGATATTTTGTAAATATACAATTTGAGTTTTATGAACAAATGCATTTAATCTATTTATATATATTGTGTGCTATGAATAAATAGAGTATTCATTGTCAAAACCTGCTTAAGTTTATCAATTAATCAGTAAAATATTAATATGTGAGACCATAAGCATAAAGGCTATGGACATAAATCTATATCTCAAATCTGTTCTAGCCATTAGAATGGAAAGAACCAAAGACTTGTATACCAACTGATTGTATGATAGTGTCTCACTAAGTATACTAGTATGTGAGTTACAAGTATGAGTAGGTATGGGCACCAAATGGTACTGGAAAGACCCGTTTGAGAAACACTACATACAAGTGTTTCTCAGGTAGATTTTGTCGTATTCTCTGCCTTGAATCTCACACACTTTCACATACTCCTACAGGGCTTGTAACAGAATGCCAAGTATGGGTATGATTGTGTGTGGCAGTGAACATGTTGGTGTTAATAATTAGTCGATAGGATTGTCACTCAACACCCAATGAAATTATATCACTTAACCACTTGATGGAATGAGATTGAAAGGTGAGTTGGACACTCATTTGATCTATCAATTCATTCTAGATCAAGAAATGTGATTAGTAAAGAACAAGATGATGAGTCGATGTCTATTTTCATTCACATATAGATATCAGTTAACAAAAAATAACACGAGATAACTACTAGGACAAACTCTCTCTAGAGAGGCTGAATCAGGGGTCACCATTGTTTGCTATAGAACTCACTAGTGGCCTCTAGGCTTTAAACTCACTGTCAACATAAAGACATTCACACTGGATCTTGCAAATAAAACATCTTATATAAGAAATTATGTGGTCATAAATAGTCGAGATTGAGACAATAATTAGATAAACATGGACATTTATGTGATTTTTGCTTTTATCATATTTATTGGTCAAGTGTATTAAATTCCTTAAAGTAATTTAATTAAGATATTTATGTATATAAACAATTAGTTAAATTGAGGCTTTAGTGGAATTGTCATGAATGCAGGTTTTTCGGTAATTTTACGACACAATGTTTATATGCACATTAATTAATTATTGAATGAGGTTGAATTTTATACAAAATTCAATATGCATAAAAGTGAGGATTAAATTGGATTAAAAGTATGTCATATAGTTTATCGTGTGAATAATCTATAGTATTAATTTCGTAAAATAAGAAAATTAAACCCTAAAATGTTGAAATGCCTGTTCCGGTCTTGGGAAGAATTAATTTACAAATTTTCAGCCTTGGCCAAAACCCATAGATGCCTCTCTCTCTATTCTCCGCTAGCATGGATCCCAGATCAATAGTCATTCGTGCAATTAAAGGCATAATCGAACAACTCAAACAGCTCTTAGAAAAAGGAAATTTCAGACAGTATATTGAATGAAATAATACCGGACGAGGAGCGACTGAAACAGTTAGGAACCTAAATCCATTCATATCTTGTGGGCTCAACTGAAGTACGGCGGATGGAGGTGCTTGCTCAGTCTGACTACCAGGCTCAATCTGATAAACAAGCAGGATATTCAAACATACAGTTAGCAATCGAAAACCATATCTTCCCTATCAAACTTTCAAAAAAAAAAAAGAATGTGTTTTACAAACCTGTCGAGGTGTTGGCCGAGAAGGTATTTGCACCAATTTTGATGTCACCTCCACAATCCTTGGGCTTCTTGCCTCTTCTGAAATTGATTTCGCCTTTTCAGACCACAGATGAAGTCTGACCCCAAAACAAGGTGCGAGATTTGTTACGAAGATGAAATGGCTTTTTCCATTTGAACCCTGCAGACAAATTATAACAGTAAGCGGCTTTAGATAGTTGACTATATAGAAAACAAAGCAAATTAGAAGGAAAAAACAATTTGTAGAAAATTTACTATGCATACTGCTTAAGTTATAATTGCAAATCTAGAACCCCAATGACTTTAAGCAAGTATTTTTTATATGAAAAATAAACAGAACATATGAAAATTGAGGAGCAACCTTTAAACCTGGTAATGAACCCAGATGTTTGAGAACAAGCTCATAAAAGTAGGAAATAAACTCTCAAGGATCAATAATCTAATAAATATTCAGAGCACAAAGATCAAAGCTAAAGAGTGAAAGCTAAAACTTTTCCCAAGATTAATGATGGACAATGGCAACACTAACCAATTTTTTTATGTCCATCCATCTCCTCTTCCCATCCATGGCCAAGACAGTCATACTGGCATTTTGGATGTAGAGATCCCTCTCAAGGGCATCATTGTTCCAGTTAATATTGCTGGGACAACCAGATAAACCATATACTTGAGAACCTGCAAGTATCAAACAATTACGATCTTTCAAATTTGTATTTTCCAGGGTGATAAAAGAATGGGACGTGAAATTAAAAATAGAACTCCATTAAACTGGTCACTATCTGTCATCTTCTGCAATATGATGAAAAGTTCTGCAAGTCATCATAATAAATTTTGGCATAGAAGAATCTTTTGAAACTAATGAAAAAATATGGGATTTTTTTTGTTTGTCAAATATAATAATAAATACTACGATTGGATCTTATCTATCAGTTTAAACTTTTGGATTAAATGATTTTATGACATGATATCAGAGTCGCATAGACCTAACCAAGGTTCGAATGCTTCAATATTTGTTGATTAAAAATAAAACATGGTAGAGTGGGCTTATAAAGGTAATCACAAGACATCATCATCAATTTCACTTTGTACATACCAAAGTAGACATTAGAATTTTTATACCACACAGTCTTCAGCTCATATAAACATATGTTGAGGATTGAAGATTACCAAGAGAGTTTTTCACATCGTTAGTTGAATCATGAGTTAACTGGTGAGATGAGTGTGACTGCCTTATCCAATTGAAAGTCTCGGGTATCCCACTCTGAAGCATTCTTGAAAACACTGCAAGTCTCTTCGTGGTTTCAGGAAATGGCTGACCTGTTTTGGAGTCTATTAGACTAAGCAGAGTATGTGATACCTATACATAACATGAACAATTAGCAACCGATGTAGTCTTAAGTTTGGTCCAAGAAAAAAACAATATACTTACTTGCACAACCAGTTGATTACACCATAAGATAGCCTGATGTTCCATTGACAGCCAGACATTTTTCATGCCTGTGCTACTTATCATGAAGCCATGTGAGGAAGGCACAATGCCATCGAGGGACTCTAACTTTGATCGCACCTGCAAGCACAAAAAAAGATAGTTTATGGAATATATAAGACTGTTTCTATACCACCTTTAGCATGACAATGAGAACAACATGAATGCTCAGTTCAGTTTCAGCCTAAGAACAGGAAAACTTCAACAGCCAATAACCATATAACACAAGCATAAATCATTGAGCCATACATAAACAACGAAATTATAAAAATAATAATCACACAAAGCATATAAAAAAAAACAGCAACTGTACCTACTAACTCATGCTTGACTGGACCGGATTGGAGAAACCAATAAAAAGAGGAACTATTGGAAGATACTTTGTGGTGCTATCCTAAGCAGATTAGATAACTCAAGAAGTGAAAAATTATAAATCAGTTGTACCATATGTGAAAAACAAAAGACTTAAATTCCACAACTTATCTTCCAATTCTCAAAGCATGTAACTTCTTTATGGATACAATTCATTTACTTGTTAGTAGACAAAAACATTCTTAAAGCATTCAACCATGTACCACACAATTGCTCAAATGCTGTAAATCACTGAATATTATATTTAAAAAATGACCTGATAATCATTATAACCACCAGATACAGAGACAACGACAACATTAGAGAGAAATGGATCTGGAATATGTTCAGTCCGAGTGGTTTGAACCTCATAGCCCTTCTTCCATTCCCGATTTACATGGGCAAAAAAATGACCAAGTGATGGCTGCAATGCAAGAGGAGGTGACCTGGAAAAGAACTGGTGACTATAGAAATAAAAATTTGAGACAACAATTAAGGGCATTAAAAAGTTATATAGCTCACTGATGAGGGGTTGAAAGCGTAAGGACAGTTTGGACAGCTGACTTCCTCAACTGAGGATGGATGATTGCAGCTCTAGCAACAAAACCACCCATAGAATGACCAACCAAAATCACACTCTTTGGCAATCTAATGGAGGTTGCAGCACCTTCTCTTTCTCGGGTATCATGAGATTGCTTGTACTGATCTAAGATCTGCAGGCATAACAAGAAAATAATCAAGTGACAAAAAAAAAACATGCAAGCAGACAAACATATCTTTCAAGAATAAGTTCCAGAGAATGCAAATAGCATTAAGAGCAAGCAAAAATCGCAAGGTCATGCAAATCTAAGGTGTAAATGCATGAAAGATCATTGAGTAATAGGATGAAAAACTAGAAGGGAACCTAATTTGATACTATGGAAGTAACAATCGAGGAATTACTTCAACTCGGTGACTCGACACTTGTAGTTATCAAACAGTTCCATAAGCGAAACTCATGTAAGAAATAAATTAAGGGCCAGTTTGGGGCTGCTTTCTGCAGACTCAAAAGCTGCTTTTGGAAAAAGCTGATATATACATACTTTTCCAAAAGGTTGTAGCTTTTTAGGCTGTGAAAAGCAGTCACAAAAAAATTTTAATTGGGTTAGTTTTGGATTGATGTCACACTGTTTGAACCTATTTTTCCAATTATACTTTTTGAAAAAAAATAGACCGCAAACAGTGCGACAGCAATCCCAAACTGGCCCTACGTAGAGGAAAAATGAATTTTAACATTCACAAGCATGAGGTTGAACCCAAAACTTTACATGGAAAACATGTTAAACAAAGGATTCCTTAGTCATGAAAAAAGAAAATATTCACCTCTGAAGGATAGCTTTAGAGTTGCTTTCTCATTGTATCTCTATGACACAAGTTTAGGTATACTTTCTTAAGAATAATAAAATATTGAACTTTAATAAAAATCCACATGAACTAAACAGGAAAGAATTATGCCATTCAGTTTAATATATAGCATTTAATTTGTCCCAACTATTAAAGATAACATTGCAGATACGAATGGCAAGTAATACCCTGTGAATGGCATAAACAACATATTCTGTATGTTCTTCAAGTATGCGGCCATCCATTGCTGAATGTTCACCTTCTAGATCCACAGCAAACCAGTCCAGTCTACTAGCATATTGGTTAGGTAATTTAAAGCCATCCATACTAACATCTAGACCTCCCTCCTCAGGAGTCAGGTAAACTTCTTGATAAAAATTCCGTTCAAGTGGACCTCCTTGGTATGCCTTATCACATTCTGCAGCTAGGGATCTTACCTACAAGGAGATAACAGAGTCAAAATGATAGATGTATTCCAGAACTTGCAAACAAGCCTTTCTTCCGAATCTGTGTGACCACCGAAGGAAATGGTAGGAAGAAAAAGACTGCAGAATCAAATATCAAGCATCTCAATCTCAATCTCCTCCACACCTAAATTTTGCAATGAGTTTTACTGTTTCCAGTAGGCATAATCTATGAATTCAATTTGTATACTTGCGTTCTTTATTACAACTCTCCAAGGACGAGTTCTCAGTAGTTAACAGTAAAGAAGAAAAAGAAAGGAAGACCCTGCCTGCTTGTAGCTGCCTCCATTGCCGGGAATGAAAAGAATTGGAACGCCACTTAGTTGCTTTAAATGCTCGTTGAAATCAATCTTTTTCCATCCTTCATGATACAAGTACAATCCATACTTGGCAAAAGATCCACCATTTTTAGGAGAAATCGGAATGTAGGTAGGATACATATACGTCATTACACAGCCATTCGAAACCGGTTTCAACAATCCATACAAACCCAATAAACTAATTAATACGGTCACTAAAACGGGAACTGCCACCCTAATCTTAGCTCCGACACCTTGCATTTTAAAGATCAATTCACAGCCTCAGCTTCCCTTCGCACATCTTCCTCACAACTCAAAAACCTATAAGATTCAATGAATTAGGGTTCAAACTTAGTACACAACGAAGAACAACAACTGAAATAACAATCAACTTGAAGAAAAATAAAATAAACGAAACAAAAAGGTTAAATCAATGCACAATAAAGAAGAGCTCAAAACTCTCCAGATATCGAAATTGAGAAGTGTTTCTTTAATTTAATGCGCCTAATTATTAGAGATAATTAAGATAGATCCTTACATTAATGAAGTTGATTTATGGAAACATTGAGAATGGAAAGTGAAGTGAATCAATTAGAGGAAAATCCGGATTTAGCTATAAGAAAAGGCACAAAGTAAATGGCAATCTGAGATAAAATAGGAAATAGTGAACGTGAAAGCCCACCTGATCACAGCACGCCGGAAAATTGCCTTAAATGGCAGTGAGATCGAGCTCTCAGATACCAATCAGCTACTATGAGGTCTACCAAAATAATTCTGATCCACTACAACTGAACTACTGGTTACCAAGTGGTTTGAAGCCTCGATCTGCGCTGTTTTCTTCGAATAAAGAACCGGATGAAAGAACCGCCTCTGTCCAACCAAGTCCCTGCATTGGAGGTTGGAGGTGACCAAACTCAACCTGAACCAAACCGGCGGTTTGAACTGGTGATCCAACCTTTTAAAGAGCGTTATGTCTCGGGGATCAGATTTTAGCGCAACAGCATACCCGTGTAGCACCCCTGGCTCTCCCGCATACCGAGGGTAAACCTTGCATTACAGTGCAAGTACGACTGGTTTCGCTCTCCTATTGGCTTATCAAGGGAGCGGGGAACAGCTCCCAACCAGTA
>CAOJCR015685014.1:0-10645 GCA_948330485.1 Euphorbia neoarborescens
GGTACCGAACCATAATCAGATATCAGTCATCATAGTGAGAATAACTTAGTAGACCTAGAACTAATACTGGTACTGAAGGTATGGATACTGAAACTCAGTTTAATAATCTTTATCTAACCGAGACTGCAGGAACCTCTCAGCAGACAGGTGACATTTTTGGAACCTAAGAGGAAGATGACAATGCTGGATTCCCAAGAGAAACAAGATACCACAGAAGTCATCCTTTTAAGAACATCATTGATCCAGCTGAGAACCGTATGATAACAAGGGCCCAGCTGAATAGATATTTCAGAAATGTTGCATTCATATCAATACTGAAGCCCAAGACTTTTAAAGTTGCTGAACATGATGAGTATTGGATGATAGCCATGCAAGAAGAGCTAGATCAGTTCAAGAGGAATAAAGTATAGGATCTAGTACCCAAACCCAGAGGCAAATCTATTATTGGAACAAAGTGGGTCTTCAAGAACAAGCTTGATGAGTCAGGTAACATAGTTAGGAACAAAGCCAGACTGGTGGCTCAAGGGTACAATCAACAAGAGGGTATTGCTTATAGTGAAATCTTTACCCCAGTTGCAAGGTTAGAAACTATTAGAATCTTGTGTGCTTTTGCTAGCCACTTGGGTTTTAAGCTTTTTTATATGGATGTTAAAAGCGCCTTTCTCAATGGATTCATTGAGGAAGAAGTTTTTGTCAAACAGCCTCCTGGATTTGAGGATCATCAGTATCCTGACCACATTTTTAAACTTAGAAAAGCCCTCTATGGTCTGAAACAGGCACCATGTGCCTAGTATGAGAGACTAACCAGCTTTCTGATTTCTAAGGATTTCAGTAGAGATAGAGTTGATACTACCCTTTTCATAAAGAAAAAGTCTCAGGATATACTGCTTGTCCAGATATATATTGATGATATTATCTTTGGTAGTACTAATAAACTACTGTGCAAAGAGTTCATGACTTGATGCATGGTGAGTTTGAAATGTCACTAATGGAGAACTAAAATTCTTCCTTGGATTACAAATCAAACAAAGCAAAAACGACATTTTTATTAATCAGTCCAAGTATACCAGAGAGATACTGAAGAAATTCAGTATGGACAACTGTAAGTCAATTTCAACTCTTATAAGCTTAGATACAATACTGAGTGAGGATAAGTCTGGACAATCAGTTGATCCTAAACTATATCATGGCATGATTGGATCCCTACTGTACTTAACTGCCATTAGGCTTGATATTTATTTCTTAGTTTGTTATTGTGCGCGTTTTCAATCAAATCCAAAGGAATCACATCTAACAGCTGTAAAGCAAATATTGAGGTATTTGCATAGTTCAATAGATGCAGGTTTATGGTATCCAATCAACTCAGACATCAAGTTGATGGGGTATACTAACGCGAACTATAGGGGAGATAGACTGGAAAGAAAGAGCACATCAGGTGGATGTCACTTTCTTGGAGAATGCTTAGTGTCATGGTTCAGTAAGAAGCAAGCCTTAGTAGCTCCCTCAACTACTAAGCTGAATATATTGCTTCTGGAAGCTGCATGGCTCAACTCCTATGAATTAAGCAATAGCTCCAAGATTTTGGAATCAGATCAGAAGCTATTGAAGTTAAATGTGATAACAAGAGTGCAATAGATTTGTCCAAAATCCAGTTCAGTACAGCCAGATGAAGTATGTCAGTATCAGACATCACGTCATCAGAGATCACGTTCAGAAGGGAGATATCAAGCTTATCTTTATCCCTACCAAAGATCAGTCGGCTGATATTCACTAAGGCACTAAGTAAGGATAAGTTCAATACTCTCAGAGGGACCATTGGGATGACCAATCCTCTTCAGTAGCTAAGTACACTTAATCCCCGTTATTTATTATTTTAAATGCCACGTATTAAACTGACATGTATACATCATCATTACTGATTTCAAATCAGTAACATTTTCCAAGAGAAATCTTAAATGCTTGTACAACTGATATGACTCTTTGGGTGCCTCAAACGGCTATATGCCGTTTCAGATTCAAATTCTAGGGGTATTTTGTCTTTTCTAGACTGAAATCCCCTATATATAGTTCTTTTCAAAATCATTTTCCCACTTTTTGCTCTACCATCTCTCTAAATTAAGCTCTTTTTCAAAACCCTAAATCTCTTCTTTCATCTTTATTGCCATGGGTAAATGCAAGAGCACTCAAACTCCAAATGATGTTTTTGATTAATCAGTAACATTTTCCAAGAGAAATATTAAATGCTTGTACAACTGATATGACTCTTTGGGTGCCTCAAACAGTTATATGCCATTTCAGATTCAAATTACAGGGGTATTTCATCTTTTCTAGACTGAAATCCCCTATATATAGTTCTTTTCAAAATCATTTTCCCACCATCTGCTCTACCACCTCTCTAAATTAAGCTCTTTTTCAAAACCCTAAATCTCTTCTTTCATCTTTAATGGCATGGGTAAATGTAAGAGCACTCAAACTCCAAATGATGTTGATCTCCCTGGATCTAGACATCCTTACCCAAATATTCGTTCTTGCTTTGTTCTCAAGACAAGAACATTCGAGTACTCATATATTTCTGTAACTGAGCTATACAAGACTTGGATTTGCCATCAATAATGCCAATCGTTCTTCAACATCCAGTCTCCTACCTTCGAGGATCTTATTCTTGAGTTCTACGGTAATATGATCACTGATAAAATCCAAAAGGATTGCTTTCACACCATGGTTCGACGGATAAAGATAACCATCACTCTAGAAGTTCTGGCTGATATCTTGGAAATTGAGAATAATGGAACCACCCTTAGAAAGCTTGGGGATGAGAAGAAGGTCAAACATTTTAACCCAAACAACTTGGTGCCATAAGGGCTAACTAGAGAAATAATAGTTACTCATCTGCCTAGAGAGGCAAGGTTGGCCCATTTTGTCACCGCTCAGTATATTGCACTAAGCGGTTCAGCAAAAACTCAGTATCCCGTTTCGAACTCTATATCATTTGGCATTTTTTGGAAAAAAAGCCTCTGAATCTACCTATCCTACTCATTAATCAGATTATGCAGTCCAAGCACTTTCTACCTTATGGCTGCCTGATTAACGAGATCCTTCAGTACTTTTCAATCGAACCTTCTAAAGAGATGGTGCCACTGCCTCCCTCTATCATGGATGAGAAGATACCAAACTCTTTAGAGTTTGGCAAATCCTATGAAAAGAAGGAGAAGAAAGCTCCCCCTGCCAAGCTTCGCAAACCTAATGAGAAATCATCTGACAAAGCTAAGGGGTAACCTTGAAGCTTCCTAAAAAGAAGCCTAAGCCTCCAACAGCCTGTAAGCTACCTGCTGTTGAAACTGACTCATCTGATACTGGGACAGAAGATGAAGAGTTATCTTCTCTACTTAGACATGTTGAGAGGCATCCAGAAGGATCTCTATCCCCTAATACTAATCTGTCTCCTCTTCATCAAGCTCCTATTAAGCAGTTCTTCCATCCATCTCCTGCATTCCCTGCTATTGAGAGCTTCCATTAAGAAGTTAATCCTTCCACTGATAATCCATCGACTCCCATCATCAAAGAACAAACTGAAACTCCTCAGTCTACTAAGGTTATCCAAATTTAAGATGCTACTGATAATGCTGCTAATAATCAACCTCAGGACGCAACTGATAAAGGTACTGAAGACCTCCCTCCTTTGGTAGGTACTAAATAAAACACTGCTCCCAAATCTACATCTGGGCATGAGGTTCTATCTCTTAACCTAAGTTCAGTCCCTTCCACTACTCCTTACTCAATATCATCTTCATCAGCTCCACCTCCTGCATATATCCCTGAACCATATGTTCCTAATTCATCTATACAAGCAGCTATTAAGCTATTGGAGAACTTTATGGAACAGTTAAAGGACATTAAAGCTGAGGATCTACCTACTTCTCAACCTTCTACTCAGCCTTCCTTTCTAGCTACTACTCAACCATATTCATCTCATCTAGTAGAGCATGTACCCAACATTCTTCCAACTTCACAAGAAGGGTAAGAAAAAAATTCTGTCCAGAACCTTGTTGACCAACTTGAGGCTCAGCTGACTCAGCCACTTACTCCTACAACCCCTTCCTCCATTGAGCCAAATAATTTCAATATTCTTATGGGGGAGATCAATAATTTGAAGGCAATGATGCACAGTTCTGCCATTCTTCAAGCCTCTTCTTCTTCTCTATCTATGGTAGATAGAATAGCTGCAGTACAACTCAGTATGGCCGGACAACTGAATGAAATACAGGCTGTAGTCAAGACCTTACCTGCTCCACCTCTTTACGCTTTAATGTTTAAAACTCAGATGTAGATTGAAATTGAATCTCTCACTAGACTCCACACTGAATAATATCAGAGTCTAAGTGAGTATGTTGCTACAGTTAGAGAGTTGAACTCACCCCAGAACGCTGCACTAGAAACCATTCGAGGCTAAGTGGTAAAAATGCTGGTTGACCTCAGGGCCTATACTGCCAAGGCCACTACTATTGAGAATGAGGTCAAGGCTATATCTGGATATTTTCTTCGGTCCTTTTAGACCTTCACTTCTCAGATCACAAACAATGCACTATGGAACACAAGAGCACTGACCTTCGTTAGTGCTGAACTTATGAAGAATGCTTCTCAAGATGTGTCAGTTCAATAGAGTGAGATCAATACTGCACTGCATACTCATCTGAGTCAACTTCAACGGACTGCTCAAGATCTCATCTCTAGACCTTCACTACGCATTACTCGCAATAGTGATTCTGCTTCTGCTCCAAGCATGGATGTTGACAAAATGGGGGAGAGAGCATCTGGATCTCAATCTTAATCAGCCCCAGTTCTGTCTCAGCAACTTCCACCACCTCTTAACCTTAAGTCTAGTTCTTCTAAGTCTTAGACTTAATACTTTTAGGACTTAGTGTACTTTTTTGCATTTCATTTCATGCTATGTTTTGCTTATCTTTTTTTAAATGAAAATGCTATCAGTTCACATTTATTATGTTCAGCTTATCTCTTATCATTCTCAGTACCTTCTCTGATTGTTTATATCTATCTAAGAATCGTTGCTCTAATCTTCATTCACATACTGAAATGGTCTATTTACATAAACTAAAGTCATAAAAATTTCATCTTTCAAACACTTGGTCAAATAGATGCTGAATTATTTTGTCATCATCAAAATGGGAGAGATTGTTGGAACCCTATTTTGATTTATTTTTGAAGATGATAAAATAATGCTAAGTGTGCTTTGAAATATTAACTTTGGGAATAATTTTATTATCCAACATGGTGCATTTAATCCCTTTGATTAAGTGCGCAGCTTATTGAAAAGTAACTTTAGCTGCTTGTTACCATAAATGGCGAGATAAAGTACTGAAAAGACAAAAGCAAACTTCTATCTCTATAACAAATTGGGCAATAGTGTCAGTACCAAATCATACAAGACCAGCCTCAGTACCAGATAAGGGGCAACACTGTTGAAAATCCCTTACTGAAGATTAAAGACTTCATCAACGGCTCTAACTCAATTGATCCAAGGACCATCACTCAACGGCTAGTCTTCCTAGAGAAGTATAAATAAAAGAAGTCTTCACTTATGCAAGGTTATGAAGAATTGATAGAGAACTCAAGAATAAGAACTTTAGAACTTTTTAAAAACCTCTGTAATTCTTTAGAAAGAATACATAAGTTTATAACTTCATCTGATTCATATTCTTTCTCTTTTCATAAATTTTTAATCACTTGTTATTTGTATTCGGTACTGCTAAGGGTAAGCAGTAGTTACCTTAGTTACCTATTAAGAACGATATGCAGTAGGGTGTTAGACTAAGTTGTAAAGATTTGATTCCTACCTGAAAGGTCTCATAGTGGATTTAACTCTCAAGAGAAGGTACCTTGGAGACTGGATATAGGACCTGAAGGTAAGTACCGAACTAGTATAAAATCACTGTGTCTCCTTATTTTTCAATCTTTACCATACTACTGAATATTTCTTAAAATACTATACTGAGTTTCTCCCCTCTCTCATACTGAAGAATTCAGTCATCTACCGAGTTTAGTATCAAGTCAATCAGTCAGTATTTCAATACCTTATTTTCAATCCCTTAAAATTCTGTTTAGACTTCAATTTTTTTTAAATACCCAATTCACCCCCTCTTGTGTTTTTCTGCCTATCTGGGATTCCACAGTAAACACACATAGGATGCAAATGGACCTAATCCATCCTTATTACTCCAACGTGATCGAAGAGATTCTAACCATTCTTATGAGGGGGTCTCCTTGTTATTAATGGGGAATGAAAAAGGGAGAAACTAAAAATTAATATGTGGTGTTATATTTGGGTAGTCCTAAGAGCAGTATCTAAAGCTACAATATGCAAGTAAGTCAAAGTGAAGGATAAGCAAAAGGGTCTATAGCAAGATATATCCACTTTCTCTCCCCTTAGGGTGCGAGCGATAAGAGTTGGTACGAGACTATTAGTGGTTTTCCTAATAGGTGTCCTTGTGACTAGACTGTGAAATATAAGTGGCGCTTCTCAGAATCACCGGGGCTTGGTTTGGAGGACTTAGAGTGGTGTGTGCAATGAGTATGTCTACTGCAACGCAATATAAATCTTAAAACAAAGAGATGAATATTTAAGTTGCTTAAGAAGCAGTTTTATTTTAAGGTAATTGAACAAGAGAATTTATCGAGAAAATCTTTTTAAAAGATTTTTCAAAGAAGAAAAACAATATAAAAAATACGCATAAAAATTTTTCTGAAAAGTTTTTAGAGAAACATTTTCAAAATTGTAGGCAAAGATTTGGAAATTTTTTTTTGCAGAAAAGATTTTGAAAACGTTTTTGAAGAAATATTTTCAAAGTATAAAACTGTTTTTGAAAACATTTTTGAAGAAAAAGTCTTTTTATTTTAAAAGATTTAATCCCCAGTGGAATCGCCACTGTGAGCGGGCAAGCCTTTTTTAGAAAGGGGTTTTCAGAAAGAACACCTTATCATTTGCTTCAAATATACATTTTTCGAATTGCATTTTGCAAAAAAAAAAAAATAGTTTTTAAGTTTAATAAATGTGGATTTTTCTTAAATGATATTTTGGAGTTACCATCTGGCTAATAGCTCTTAAAATTTTGCGGTCTTTTGAGCTATGTGATTAGCTGTTTATGCAAGATAAACTAATGCTTTAGAGATGGGACCAGACAAAGTCACTGATCATCAATTGCCTTAAATGATGGAATGTCATACTTTAAGGAACTTAAACATTCGACATTAAACACCATTTTAAGATCACATAGTTAAATAATGTGAACATGTATGCAGAAAGCAATAAATAAATGTGAAAATTAAAAAATAATTATACAATCCAAAATGCAGCAAATCCTAGTTAGAAGATGTACAATTCAAAATAAAAGGGGGACATGGGGTACAAATTGCTTAAAATACAAATATTCTTAAAAAGCAAAAAGTAAATAGGACTCAGTCAGATAACCTCATAGTAAAATAAGTAGTGGAAAGGTAAGATACCTCGGCTTCATGCATAATAGGGGGTCGGTTGGTTTGACTCGATAGGGTAGATGAAACTGATTTGGGCCGATCGATGGTCCTGGGACAGTTCTAAAAAAAATTTCAAGTTATGGAGTGCTCTGCTAATTTTATATGAAAATATTTGCTCAATTTTAGTTAATTTAAACCATGTAGAAAAATTGGTCAGATTTCGAATAAACTGTGATTTTATGGAAAAATGTATATTTTTCATCGTTGGGATAATTATCAAGACTAACCGGCTTTGTGGCATGATTTTCTAAGTTATGCATGCATTTTTAGGCTCAAAATACACAAAAAATAAATAATAATTATAAATTGGAAAATCGAGGGAATTTTTTTATTATTTTACATGTGTGGGCCCCATGGGGTAGTGCTGCTATTGTCAGTGTATGATGCCGTGAGTCGACAGCCCAGCTACTTCCCTACGTGCCGTGCCGCGTGCAACGTCGTTCATGGGTGGTCCAAAAAAAATTTATCGGATTATTCAGAATTCAATTTTAAGCATTTTTATAACTATGGTCGGGTCAAATTTTGCATTTTTTGTCGGGTTTTGGTCGTTTAAAGCGTAGGGAAAAAATACCCATATTGTCCGATTTAGTTTGTTTTAGGTCCATAATAATTCGAATTAGTTCGGGATTTCCAGTACAGCAAAGGTACTGCCAATTTGTCAATATCAGCCAACAAATCCCAACCAAAAACATATTTGGACCGAAATTTTAACCGATTTTGATTTTTAGGTCCATTTTGCAATTTAGTTCGTTTTAAGCGCAGATCACAAATAAAAAACCAAAATATAACACAAATCAGTAATTTAAGAGTTGAAGGTTCTCAGGATACCTTTGGAGCGTGCCTCCATGTTTAGATCGGTATAAATAATGAAGATCCATATAGAAAATCGAAAAGTCAAACAATCCAAGCTTTTACTCTAAAAGCTTAACTTTTGGGGTAACGAAATGGAATTTTTTTAGAAGTATGAGGCTGGTGTGTGTGTTAGGAATGATTTTGGGGTGTTTTGAGTCATTGGCCGATTGGGAGTACGGTGGCCGGAGCTTGGAGGACGGCGACAGTCAACGGCTTGTATGGTAGTTTTCTCTACCTGAAACTAGAGCTTCTCTTACTAGAATGGCTGGGATATGTTGAATTATGTTGTTTCCCTTTGATTTGGAAGGAAAAATTACTTTGAAACGAGAGAATGAAGGGGATTTTGCAAAAACACCCCTCCACCATAGTCGACCGAACAGCCAATCGACGACGACAAGGGATGGCTAAATTTGGGGCAGACACGTGTCTGTCGCATAGTTGACATGTGTCTGACCCTTGTTGACTCAGCTATAAGCTGCTGCGTCAGCAAAATGGGTGGCCAGTTGTTGGTTCCAACGATCGATTTTGCGATCCAATAGGCCAATTTTTTGAAAATGGATTTCCACTCTGAAATGATCTCACGAGCAAAATTCCATAGTTTTAGCTATGGAAATGAGGTTATTTTGGTAAAAAATCATTTCTGCCTCCATTCGACGATTTAAAAATTTTAGGAACTAAAAGTGCAATTTTTAAAAAGTTTGTTTAAAGCTCCAATTGACTCAAAACTTTACCCAATAGTCCCTATGCTCCTAGGATCTAAAAAATATGCTCAATTTTGAAAAAATGAGGTCGTTAAAAGGTTCAATTTATGGTTGGTTTGATATGCCCAGTTTTTGTTCGGTTTTGGTTTTTTAGCTAATCTCGATCATTTCTACCTGCACAAGAATCACCTAATGCTAGCTAAATATGGAAAAGAACGCTTGCTACTAAGAAAGTAATTCGATTGGGGCTTAGCTAATGAATTGGAAATGGTGTATCGGTACCGGTTTGACATGACTTTTGGCTACCATATAGGATGCATCCTTGTATTCAGTCAACAATATTTCCAGGCTATGAGGAAGCGTCTGTGAACTTATTATTTGATGATAATCGGAAGGGGTGTAATGATAAGTTGTTGACCTTGTTCTTTACTCCAATTGAAATGCAGCTCATAAACTGTATGCCATTTTTAGGCCATGAAAGAATGGATTCTGTGTATTGGAGAATTGAGCCTTTTGGTTTTATTTTCTATGAAGAACTCCTATTATGCCTTATTACAATGGAGGAGTATTATTGAATTACCTTTAAATTTTACTCATGATATTTGGAGTAGGATTTGGAATATAAATATGTCCTCGCGTGTTCAAAATTTTCTCTGGAGAGTGGGGATTGGGTCTTTGTTGACATTGGTGTGGCTAAAAGAGAGACAAATGGATGTAAATGACTTGTGTCCGATGTGCATGCAAATTATAGAGACAAATTATCATGCTTTGGTAGTCTGTCTGTTGATATGGGAAGTGTGGGATGAAATTTTTCTTGACGGTACTAGGTTATGAGACAAGAAGGGAAGAAGCAAGAGTATTCAACGGTGGTATATATGCGGTTTGGACATGCAGGAATGGTTGGGTTTGGAATGGTTAACTCAAATCTCCCTCGTAGGTTGTTTTGCATGGATTGAGTTTTTTTGCAGGAATGTCAAGGACTAAATGTGGCGAAATAGGGAACTGCATTGGCCTAGGATGTTGTGTCTGAATGGCAACCTCCTCTAATAGGATGGTTAAAGTGTAATGTTGATACCAATATATTTGAGAAAGGGCAAATATTGGGTCACAGGTGTGTAATTCAGGACTGGATAAGGGAGAGTTTTAGCATCTAGATCTGTTTAAATACAGCGTGCAAGTGATCCATTTTTTGCGGAAGGTATGAGTTGTAGGGAAGCACTCAGTTAGTTAAAGGAGCTAAATTTTGATAATGTTTTAATTGAGTTGGATGCTCTAAATTTAGTAAATTATTTACAAAATGTTGGTGAGCTTGGGGCCCTTGCGGAATAATTATAGAGGACTATAGATTACTTTTAAGTCAGTTCTCAAATATTCGCTTGATTTATATTCATCATGTTGATACTATGTGCAAAAGCACATGTATTGAGAATGAATACTTAGTGAATATTAGGCATATGTGTTATATTTGATGGTTTCTTGGCCTAGTTTTGTGATTTTTGCAGGGAGTTGATCCTAAAAGCATATATGGTACTTAAGGAAGCATG
>CAOJCR015685677.1:0-10227 GCA_948330485.1 Euphorbia neoarborescens
ATATGGATGTAGTGGCATATTAATGTATGAATGTCATAGCATATGGATGTAAGAATGGCATGGAATAGGAATATATAACATGACATAGGGGTGTATGGTTGACATGACATATGAATGACATGGCATATAGATAAATAGATGACATGTTGGAGAGACCGCAGTGTGTCGTAGTCCTAAAATGTAGAAAAATCTATTGATATACCTAGAGAATATGTTCCTAAATTTGGGATGAGTACCATATATTAAGGTGCCTAGACGCAATGCTAGTAAGGATACGGGTTAGTATGACATGTAACATAAGCTAACAAAATGCTATGTACACGACTAACCTGTATGTATATAAATAGTATGATACTTATAACGGGATAATAAACATAAATAGTGATGGTATGTTAGGAGAATAGGATAATAAATGCATATGGCTTCGTATAGATGTGAGTTAGCATGGCAAACGATATGTGCATAAGGAATGTTTGAGTGAAGAAAAATAAATTACGCCACACAGACATAGGATAAAAGCAAGTAGGATGCGAAGCGTAGTTTCCAATCTTATATCTCCACATATAAAAGTCTCTAACCATTCCTAGATTGGGGTCTCCTTGTCATTGGTGGGGAATGAAAAAGGTCAAAACTAGATTCATTTTAATTTTCATTTTGGAAACCTAAGGGAAGTTGCTAAGCTTTCTATATATAGAAAAGTCAAGTCTGGAAAGAAAAGGAGTATCCCATAGAAAAATATATGCTCTTTCTTTCCACAAATAGGTTCAAACAGGAAGAGTTAGTATGAGGATATAGGTGGTTTTTCCAATAGCTGTCCTTGTGAGGAAATATTAACACATAACGAAACTTCCTCAAGAAAATCGGGATTGGTTTGGTGATCATAGCGTGGTGGGTGTAATGGTGTGTTTACTTCAATGCAAAGGCATAAAAAAAAATAAAAAATCCATTTGAATGGATTGAAAGTACTTTACAAAAAATTAATGTTGATTTTTTAAAGTCTTAAGAAAAAGTCTTGCACAGGCTTGTCAATAATTCCATTAAAAATTTTAAAGTTTTAAAACATTTAAAATATTTGAAAGAGAATCTAATTCCCAATAGAGTATCCACTGTGAGCGGACAACCTTTTTGCAGAAAGAGAAATTTACTTTTAAAAATTTAAGTATGGAGAAGAAATCCTTTTATTTTGAGGAAAATGAAAGAAAAATTAAAACATTTCCTAAGCGATTAAGGTATACTTCTTTCGGAGCAATTTTAGCTTAAAAGCGAGAAAAATATTCGAAGAGAAATTCCTAATCAAAGGCGTATGCGAACGCGGGCTTAGGGTTTTATTTTAGAAAATCAAGTTTATAGGAAGGGAGAAAAATTGTTTGAAGAAAAGAAAATGAGTTTAAATATTTCAACTCGAATCTCTAAAAAAAATAATTAGAGTCGCCACCCGGTTACAAGCTCCGTCAGAAATTAAAACCTAAGTACGAATCCAACACCATTTGCTAGAGTTCGGGTTCAGACATGATAATATTTTGAAACAAATATTTTATTTAAGAAAACCTAAATTGATCTTGTTATTGTTTAAGTGTAAATGCACATGCAAAAGCAGTAAATAAATGCAGAGAATTAAAATAATTATGCAACCCAATCGAATGAATAAATCCTAGTTAGGAGGATTTAAATCGAACCAAAGTGGGAAAAGGGGGTACACATGCCTAATATGTAAATATCTAAAGACAATAAAAATAAATGAATAAATAAATCCATACATTTAACATGTGTAATAAAAATAAAAACAGGTAAAAATGATCCAAACACATTAGACTTAGATATGACGCTTGAAATGGACATGCATAAGAATGGGAAATATAAGATAGTTCGAGGTTATGTGTAATAGGGGGTAGTTCGATAAATTAGGTAGATTTAATCCGAGTAGACCTAGAAAACAAATTTTTTGAAACGTGTGTGATGGGGCCAGAAATTCATTTTCTCTTTAAATAATTTGGCTCAATTTTATTGTTTTCACATGCTTAAAAAGTGGGTTGGATATCCGGAAACTCCGAGGTTTCCTTTGTTATGCTAACATAGCAGCCTAATATCGGCTTCTTGACTCGACTTTCTATATGCAAATTATATAAAATTTTAAATCTAGGTCAAATAAACACACAAAAAAATAAATATGCAACCAAAATGAACAATGTACAATCGGGACTTAAAAGGTCTAAGTTTTGCCTTTAAATGCTGTGGGTTTTTCACGAATTAAACAAGCTCAAAAATAAACATTTAAAAGTTTTAAAGCAAATTGCATATGAATGCAAAACACAAAACAAAAGACAGAATGAAGGACATTGGACTAAAACCTCTTGCAACAATTAATTGGTTGCATATGGATGCAATTCAATTCAATGAAACTATAAGAAAACAAAGGATAGTGAATAGTTCATCAAATCAATAACTTGGAAAATAGTTTACAAACTTGAAAATAAAGTACAATGAACTTGAAAATTTGAAATAAATTTTAATAACAAGGTGAAAACCAAAATTTAAAATAGGCAACGTACTGTAAAATGACAAAGCCAGACTTGAAGAAGAAATTAGTTTAAGAGAAAATATATGAGAGTACAATGGTCATTAAAATCTGAGAACAGCAAGAAGGAATCCAAAAATGGAAGTAATAGTTAAATTCTTTCATGGAAACATTTATTCTAAACTCAACATCCAAGCAAGAAGACATATCAAAATAGAACATTTATATATCTAACACTGTATTTCTGGAAAAAAAAAATTGCAGTGACATCCATGAAAGAAACATAACATAGAAATGGACAAACAAATGAAGCGGAATATAACAAAGGTATCTTAAGACTCAAGAAAGGCTTAATAACCAAAATTTAACAAACTAAAACAAACAAAAAGTTAAAGAAAAATCAAACAATAGCAACTGATTAAACAAATCATATGAAAGCAGTAAAACAAAAGAGAAAAATTGATTTAACAGAAAGAATACTAATGTATCAAAACATAAAAATTAACTAAACAGAGATATATAGAAACCAAAAAAAGAAAAAAATTTAAAACTACACCACATATAAACTGAAAATAACTTTTGAACATCAAAACAAATTAAAGACCATATCAGAATATGAAAATAGAGAAAACAAAACCCAAACACTAAGAAAAATCTAAAAAAGGGATAAAAATAGAACAGGTGCTGGAATATAAACTGTTTTCATATTAAAACTAACAGAGAAATAGATCAAAAATATAAAATCAATGAAAACAGAACTTCAAATATAAAAGCTCTTAAAACACACATATCAAATCATTGACAAACTTAAACAAATAAGAAAATAAAATAACAACAAATATTTACAGAGAAATAAAGCATCCAACTGGGAAAAATGATTATGAACCATAAGAACAAAGTCATGAGTCAAAATAATGCAAACAAAGCAAAACTAAAAAACTTGAACAAGCACTAAATGAATGGTAATTATAGACACAAAGAGATTTGAAGATATATAGGTGATTTGGAAAAGTGAACACATAACTCAGATAGTGTAAACATCTTACAATTTTAACGATAAAGATGATGAAATATTCAAATCAAGATCAAAACCAGATGAAAGTAAAAAATAATTAAATAAATAGCGGCTATGAATAATTTCTAAAAAAAAGCACAGGATACCAAACACAACATCACAGCACATCAAAGTTGTGAATGAGAATTTTACCCAAGCTTTGACGGTTCTCGATTTATTTCCTCTCGGTTTCTAGCTCCAGATCACTTCTGATCATCGTCGTTGTCACATGCAGATCTCCAGCGCGCCTTAAGCCTTCCACATAAATTTCCTCTCAAACTCTCTCTCCTTTTTCTCTAAATATTTTTTCAACCTCTCTTTTTTTTCGTTGAGCTCTCCTTCTCCCTCCTTGTTTCTTTCCTTCCTCCATTTTTTCACTTTTGGTCCTTGTTCGTTCTCCTTTTCAATTTCAAACCCTTCTTTCTAGCATTTAAAGACCAAAATTTCCAATTTCATATTTTTTTTGTATTTTTATTACTTTATTTTTGTTTTTTATTTTTTATTTTTTATATTTAATGTACTAAAAAAACTCATTGAAGAAACGAATACTACGGAGAAAAAGGAACAAACATGTATGGTTTGGTCTAGTGACAAATAAATAATTTGGTAAAAAGAAATAAATTTGGCCCATTCTGGCCGGCTAAATACAAATATTTTTCGATTTCAAAAGTAAATTTTCAAATGAAATCATATTATTTTTTAGCTTCTCAATTGGAAAAATACAGCAAAGGATAGGAAATTCCTATTCATTATAGGCACGAAAAAATCTCGTGCTCGCAATAGTCCAGAACAAATAGGTAGGCAAGGGAGGAGGAATAAGATGCCTACCGGTCGACAAATAGCAATCCTCAATTTGCTTCCCAATGTACCCCTCGAGGGACATCGAAGACTCCATAATGAAGTGATAAGGTCTCCAGCGAAGTGATCAGGTCATCGCATCACTCAATGTGCCCATGTGGCCCAAAGGGGCCCCAAAATCCTGCAAAATAAGGTACAGTTAAGACATGTAACATCAGAAAATAAAACTAATTGTTTAAATTTGGGTGCAGGTATGTGAGTGTAGCTGAAATCTCGGAGCTGTATCCTCAAGAAGGAAAAATCATATTCAACAGCAATCCGGGAACAATCCATGTCAGAAGCCTCAAAAAGGGGGGATAATCAGATCCTTATCTCTTAGTCAGTGGCAATATAAAGAGGTGCTCATAGGCCCAAGACTGGAGAAGAATGGAAGAGCACAGGGGATCCTTTTGCTGCTTTCGAGAACACAAATCAAGGGCATAATAAATTTGGGCTAGTCCAGCCCTCGCCCAGTCCAAGGTACCAATGGTATCAAGATCTATCAGTTAAGGCAACAAGGGCCAACACACACCGCTACCAACTCTAGGGAACAGTGCATTCATCAAAGTAAAAAGAAGAAAGGCCCTAGCAAGCCAGCGAATATCAGCCTCATCAAAGGCCTCTTGAGCTACACATCGAGCCAACAAATGATCCCTCAAGGTGTTCACCTAAAGCTAAAACCATCCTCCTCTATGTACCCAATGAAGCACCAAATTATATCCCTATCCCGATTAGGCCTATTGAAGACACATTTGAAATGAATGGGTATGCTTCCAAAGGCTAGACCGCTGAATGTAGTAAAGTTGATGAGAGAAATGGTCAACTCCCCCATAGCAAAATAAAATGTGTGGGTGGTATCCAACCACCTCTCAACTGAAACGATGGTCACCTCCAGCGATGTCCTTGTAGTAGTCGTCAACAATGAAGAAAAGAAAGCATGCAAGCCTGTGCTGTCTACAATAGGATGGACTCGAATAGGAAGCAAGTCATAGAATCTATAGACATTTCTCAAACTCCCTATATCTTATGTAGTTTTCTATCCTACATATTTTTAGGGAAGTTCCTTGTGACTAAATCTTTCCATATAAACATTTGATACGTGGTTCACTAAAGCCTAGCCTGTGTTTTCCTTAGTCTTAAAATTTTTTACATAAATTTCACACATAATTAGATTAGTTTCCAAGAGGGGAATTCATCAATTCCATAATATATGCAAGCATTATTTGATTTATATGATTTATCTCCACACTAATCTAACTCATAAAATTTGCATTCATATACATTTACGGGGGTATGCACATATACATAATTTCCGTTATTCTAAGCATACAACTGTGTATCTCCTAATTTAAGATGAATTCTAAAGTTTTATAAGGCATGTATTCACATACATTTATCTCAGCACATATATATTCGTAAGTTACTGTTATTCTAAGCAAGCAAGGATTTCTATCCTAACACAATCTATTTTCTTACTAGGTAAACAATGAAACAAATAAGTCAGGAAAGGTGTACCGAGAAGCTGATGGAGTGCTCATATAGTCATAAGCATGATGGAATAAAGCCACCCAATCTAAATCCACGATTCTCTATGTTGGCACACAGACCATACAAGGCCTCCACGGAGAGGAAATCCAATACAGATGTCCTCTCAGGCAGCTTATAAGTACGAATCCCCTCAATTGGTCCCGCTATAGGGACTATCCTCAATGTCTTACCACTCTTCCTAAAAATCCTCAAATGTAAAAGAAGTTAAAAACACTCAAGAATTTGAAAGAAAATCAAAGAGAAAGAAGTGGGAAGTGTGAAAATGAAAGGAATAAAGACATCCATATATAAGCAAAACACGTAAGTTGTACAACTGAATTAGCGTGCTCTTAAGTCATGCAGCTCACCTCAAACAATTTGAGCCATTAACCTTATTTCCTTACCTCAGATAGTGCATCTTCTGGGTCTAGCCTGGGAAAGATTATTTTTGCCCGAAATTTTTCCAAATTTACAATAGCAGTCAGTACTTGACCAAAAAGGTTCCAAAACATCAATTTGGCCTAGATAGAGCAAAAATTAATGCTCCGAAGGTTAAATAAATTATGAAGCGTGGTTAAACACTAATCCTATGAATAAATAAGCATTTCAGTATTGAGTAGAATAATAGTCAAATAACTAAACCTCGAAGCTCAAACATGAAATTCTGAGTAGAAACCAATATCTCAAAACAAAAGTAAAGCATCAACCACTAGCATAAGCAAAACTTTTTTAGCACAAATAATTGAACATCAGAGAACCAACAGACTTGAATAGAAGATAAAGACTTCGATAAGATGTTTCCTTATGTACACACTAAGCACAGGTATGTCATCCTGCTTTTCACACACAATACTCTCTTTTGTATATTTTAAGCCTATTTTTTACTCGAGGGGCAGCCTGTGAGCACGGGATGTCCGATTCTAATGATGAAAATATATTAATTCCTTTTATTTAGGTTGCTTTAAGAATCTAAATTGACCCTTACACCCTCAATCTAAGAAAAACCATTAACTAATATAAAATTCCCAAAAATCGATAAAAACTGACCAAAAATCAACTTTTAAACCATTAGAACATGAGCCGTATGACCCAATCCATGTAAGCCACCCAGCTTAAACTACTAAACTGACCCAAACCAATAAAACCCTCTTCTAATGTAAACAATTTAAATCGTACGACTCAAAATATTTGAATTGTATGGCTCGTACACCTTCTCCCAACCTAAAGACCAAACCATTACAGGATAGTCCAAGCCATTTGACCCGTACATCTCCTTTTTTAGCTGCATGGCCCAAACTGGCTAGACCAGTCTAGCCGGTCAGAAGCCCATGAGCCATATGGCTCAACTTTGAGTCGTATGGGTCATCTTTTTGTCTCTCAAAATCTATAAATAAGTCTATTTTAGAATTGAGGTTCGGTGATTTTCAGTAGAAAAATTCTTTCTGCGAAAATAAATTCTACAAATTTCGAGTTTCTTATTTTCCTAAACCTCTTTTGGATTCTTGAAGCAACTGGGATCCACTTTTAAGAAGTTTGGAATTACTCTATTAAGGTAATTCTGAAGAACCAAAACTCCCGTATTTATTTATTTATTTATTCATTTTGTTTATTTTGTGTTGCTATTTGTTTGTGATTGAGACATTAATTTGTTTTTCATATTCTCCTTATATTGTATATCTTTTTATTCATTTATTTTCCCAACTTGAAACTAATTTGGGAATCCCATTGGGATGTAAATAAGTGATGTAATGCATTAATAATTACATGACTTATTTCAATGTCTTAAGGAAATTATTGAACAATCATATTTTTATTCTTTTCTTTATTCAAAAGGATAAATAATGGAACTTTGATGTATCTTTGATCAAAGGTGACATAATAAACTCCCAATTTCATTTAAATTCTAAATTTGATTTTTTCTTTGTTTTCTTTATTAAAAGAGATGAATTTTGACATTTTGGTGTATCTTTGATTAAAAAAGTTGGCATAATAAGATCTTAAGAAATTCTTCCCAATGGCTCTAACTAAAATGTTGAATTTGGGGTTAACTCCTTTTGGCTTATTCAGTCAAAATTTAAATGGGGCTTCAGTACAATTCAAGAAAAGTGAAATAGGGATTTATTAGAATTATATTTTCTTCTTTTGGATTTAGGATTTAACCTTTTTGGTTCATAAGCCTAGAAATTCAATTCAGGCCCCAAAAATATCAAATTGAATTAAATAAAGAATCTCTTCATATTTTTATTATTCTTTAACGTATATTTATTTCCTTACCATTTTAATCTCATTTTTTTTCCTTTTATAATAATTGTATAATTCATATTATTTCATGTATAAATACTTAGAATGCACGTTAGGAACCCAACAAATGGGATATTCATATATCCTGGCACAGCCAACCCACCTTTGCATATAATGCATGTAATTTGAGCAAAACCTATTTTCTTTGAATTAAAGGCTCGCATTACCATTTTGCTACCTTATATGAAAGCACAATTCAAAAATTAATTGAATTTTAGGATTGTCATTTTTTGGGATTGATTAACTGTGATCTATTTTATAGATTTTTAATTAGGTTATATGATGTATTTATTTATTTAATTCATGAATATTATAACTTCCACAACATATAGTATTTTTGTGAAATTTAGGTGCTTATACTCCAATCCCACATATTTTATCAAATGTATCCCCAAGAATAGTTTGATGTAAAAAACGTTGTAACGTTATGAATAATTTTATTTATTGCTTCCTTGCATGAACACCACATGTTTAAATTAAAATGAATTTGGTCTATTTGAATGCATATTTAATTCCAATTTCCAAACTAGTAAGTGATTCATCCCAAACTCAATATCTCTATTTTGTTGTGTAGTGGCCTCACCTGGTTCAACCATACTAATTTCCCATTGGCTCACCTGATCATACCCGTATTTGTATCCTGTTACAGATACGTTAGGTGTATATCAAAGTGCATGAGATTCCATATAGTGATGTAATGCTCTCAGATCTAAGGATAAAACAAGTACTACTCGAGAAACTCTCCAACAATGATCGAACCATTTAGTGTTTCTTGTGTGGATCTATCTAGTCCGATATGTGGCCCATATGTACCCGCATCCTCGATTGTCTCACAATCAACCGATGCACAGGCTTGTAGTTCTATTCATTCCCATGACCTAGAACAAACCTGGGATCTATTTATATATGATTACAATCATTGGATACTACATTCATTATTATAGCACAAGATATAAAATAAATGGATTAATACTTTCTTAAGTAATACCTAATATATATAGGACAAAGTATTATACTAAATGTACAATATACAAAGGAATCTATGACTACAACCTAGGGTACACTAACAGATGCTAATGCTTTTAACTCTTTTCTTGTTATGTTTTTTCCAAATATTCGAGAAAGGGATGGGCTTCCAGGAGTCCTATTAATCTTAGTGAGAGCAGTGATGTGGACCTACCTTCTTCTGCTGCTACCACCGATTCCTAGTGGAGACTTGCTACCCATTTTATTCATGCCAGGACAACTGCCCCCTACTGAGAATCCTAATACTGTTGTTACTGCTCGTTTATGCCAAATTTTTCCTTTAGAGGGCAGACTGTACATATGTGCCCCTACAGCTTCTATATTACCCGAGTCAGGTCCAGTTTCCAAATCTGACTGCACCTTTTTTAAGTATCCTTTTTCTCTATATTTGCTTATCTTTTCTTGGTTATGCAATTGATATGTATCTTTATCTTTTTTGGGCCACTCGCGAAGAGCTAGAGCAAATTGCTATGACCGCTATGTCTCTGCTGAACTTTATCATTTGGAGGAATGCCACTATAGCAATAATCTGTTCTTTCCCAACATTGTTCATATAGATCCATTTATGCATGAATGTTTGTATGTATGATGTTTATGTTTTCTCAGTTATTTTTTTGGGATCTTTACATGTAGCGAGCTGAGTTAGACATGTTGTGGGGAGATCTTTGGCTCAAACAATAGAGCTTGATTTGGTATGGGTTGTGTTAGCACGAGACTTTTCCTAAGTGAGCAGTGATGAAACCCGGTTTATCTGGTGCCTTTTCGTAAATAATTTTTACAAGTGTATTTTAACCCCCGGATGTTGAAATTGAAACCGCCAGGCCGAAATAAAATATTCACGGGATTTCTGCAGTCAACCGAGACCGGAGAAAATACCCAACCCACCTTAAGCCTGAACCTGAACCCACCTTAAACCTAAACCTAAACCTTAGCCCAAAGCCCAAAACCCAACCACCCAAGCCCACAC
>CAOJCR015687848.1:0-12379 GCA_948330485.1 Euphorbia neoarborescens
AATAAGCACACTAGGCATCTCCAAATGGCATCCATCCGACCTTAAGAGGTTGGAATTTTATCCTATTCTCAACTCGAAGATCCACTTTGCCAGATCCTAATAATCTCAATAACATATACACTACAACCACCCGCTTGGATCTTCTTTTGCTCCCACTAAAGAAAAGCATTCTTTTAAATTTCCTTTTCTCTCCACAGCCATAATGCAAGTTCATAGGGTAAACATAGGACTTAGCACTAACCGTTTTAGCCTTAGCCTCTCCCTTTCCAGTTTATCTTTAGCTTTGACCTTGGCCTTTCCCTTGCCTTTAGGGTGGGTACCCTTACTTACCAATAACGCTTCCTTAATCCTTGTGATTGGTTGTACCACCAACTTCAACTTTCTTGAAGCTCTGATATTGTCTTATCCATATATTATGTGTGGTAATCGACAACTAATCGATCATATGATTTAGGAATTAACCCTATAAGATGTCTATAATGAGTTCCTATAGGATCAGTATGCCGAGACGGGCTAGTGTTTCCATATACCCATTTATCTTTAGCACATGAGTACTCACAGATATCCCAACAATCATCCTACATAAACACAACATCTTCATTGTTTGGTATCGATCTCGGCTTACTCAAACTTAATAAAACCTTTTCAAGTTGTCAAAGATCTCATAGGCTCATCCCTTCTTAAACTATCTTGTAGTTTCAGGGCAATGGTTTGTAATATGAGACACGTGACATTACAGTCATCATGTATAGACCGATCATTAAGTTGTTGATGTAAATCAATAACTTCTTTGATTAAATATGTGTTTAGCTGATAATAGAATTTCAAGAACATATTTCATCATTTATAGCCTTAGAACTTTTCAAGTTCTTAGTCAATCCATGAAATTAGTTCTATAAGTTTTTCCTTTGTACTATACGGATCAGACTGAAAATTCGTTATTATATATCAATATTGCAGCAAGTAATATGCAGAAAATCTTTAACTATTCTTTCAAATATACCTGAGAAAAGAAAGTCAACAGAGGTTAAATAAAGGGCTTAAAAGCAAAAACATTAATTTATCCAATTTTAATATTGTTAGTGATTTAATTTGACTGACTTGACCAAGACCCTCAACAAATCTATGATGGCCCAAGCTGTGCTTGTTATGTAGAACCATAATAATTCGTTAGGTGGGGTTAACAACTCGATCCATACACTATGGACTCTTGGTTTGAAATGTTCATGGAATATTACCTTTCTGTGCTCGGGAAAGGGTTACACTAGCAACCCGCAAGGTCAAAAACCATAATTCACTCTATTGCCATATCAAATAATGAACATATTTGTCTTGACCAATTATGATGTGTTTGGCTAAAGATCTTTCGCAAAATAATTCCCTTTAAGACAATATTCATTAATTGATATCCAAACACATTACGTATATCAAACTGAATTGAAGTAGTTGACTGAGCACTGTGTACTAAATTTTCCGGCAAAGGCTGATGCTGTGAATTTGGAAAGCACTTTTGAGTGACCCCATTTTAAATTTTGGATTCATTTTAATTAAAATATTAATGGCTTAGCATACATAATCGTGGATTTTGAAAAATGCTTTGGAATACTATTCTACCATTCAAACATGCAAACATACATCATGCAAAATGCAAGGTGATCTTTAGGCCCCATATTACAAAACTAATGAAAGACTAATAGCTAACTATTACAATTCTTCATTATCTTTGGCTTGCGTTTTATCTGGGCTCGCCATTTGCTTCCGCTCCTTAGGCTTGCTCCATTGGCACCCACCATTTTTGTTGATGAATGAATTATAATTGCTAATCTATAACTAAACTAACTAATTAAAATTAAATTACATTAATATTTACCAAAATAAATAAAATCCAACCAATATTTGTGAAAGGCCTATAGACACCTAAAATCATCCAAATACAAACAATGTCCCTGTCATGCATTTTCATACATATCGTGATGCTTACCAATGGCAAATAAATCAAAACATTCCAATTTTAAATATTGTCCAGTCGTTAAAGTGACAGTCGCCAATTTTAACCATTATAGAATAATCCAACTTAAAGACCGATTGAATTAAATTCAATGCTCCCACTTAAATTCGAAATTCCATATTCTTAAAACTATAGTCGTGCAATCACAACCTGTTCCATGGGCTATTGGACCAACCGTCGAGCCATATTTAATTAAATATCAACCATATAAAATCAAATATGCATGTCACATAGAATCAAGAGTCAACCCCGTGACAAAAGGGAATTAGAACACATTGGGTCCTTACTTCATGAATAGATTTAAGCACCACATGGAGTCAGGAGTCCACCCCTTGACATTTGGTATCAGAGCAGAGAAAAGTTACTGGGAAGTATGTCGAATCTTGCTTCTTTTAAGCGGATTGAGGCCATAGAGAGGCGGTTGGATGAAATTAATCTTGAACAATCAGTAACTATGGGATTCGAGTGTGCCAAGAGCCTGGAGGAGGTACAGATGGCTGTAAAATCTCTCCGTAAAGAAGTGAGGGACTTGCGGAGTAATATAGCTCATTTTTCTAAAAGTGAGATTGAGGTGGCTCTCAAGAGCTAAAATGAACAATTAGAAACATTGGTGGAGAAGGCCAACGATTTCGCAAAGATCGCAGCCAAGATGGAGATCTTTAATTTTGTGATGGCAAGTAGTGCCATGATTAAAGAGTTTATTGGCAAGAGGACATCTCAAAAGAGTCAGAAAACAGAGAGGGGGTCCTCTCAAGGAGATCAGGATGAGGATATTGAGGAGCTTGGGAATACAAGTGATAAAGAAATGGTGGATCGTGTGGCTGAAGCTATCGAAAAGCTAGAGGCAGACTACTGAGACCCTTCAATGAGGTAGATAAATTCCAAGTGGAGATAATAGATAAATGTGGAATGATGAAAGGTGAGCTTGATGAGCTCTGACTAAAGGTGAAGATGCAAACTGATATCTACGAAAGAGGATACCTCCGACCGCAAGAGTCAGTAAAATATAAGGTGCCAAAGCTAAAGTCCTATGATGGGACGAGAAATCCTAGGGAAGTGGATAATTTCCTCTTTGATATTGAGAATTTCTTCCCTGCCATCAAAGCCAGGATGGATACAGAGCATCTTGTATTGATCCCTATGCAGCTAGTAAGGGATGCAAAGTTGTGGTGGCACCACCAGGCCTCCCTCGGGACAGTGGAAACTTAGGAGGAGTTTAGAAGGGAATTCATGGCTCAATTCTACCCAGAGAATGTGTCTCATATGGCCAGGAACAAGTTGGTAGAGCTACAACAAACATGCTATATCAAGAAGTATGTTTGAGCATACCAGAATCTCATCCTAGATACTCCCAAAATGCATGAGAATGACAATCTACATTACTTTTGGAGAGGGCTCAAGCGATGGGTGAGAAATGAAGTTACAAGGATGAAGGTCGGAGACCATACAGCCGCCATTATAGCCATCGAGAGCCTGGATGATTTCTCGGACAACTCAAATAAAAGGAAGCAATCCCATGGTGTGAATTTCTACGTTAAGGTACTATTTTGGTTCATCATGCATATACAAGCATCAAAGTTGGTCTTATTAACATAATTCACACAATACTGTAAGTATATGGGTCGCACAAGTAGTATGAAATGTATTTTTAAGTCCGAGTATCGATCCCACAAGGAAATACGTTCACAGTAGGTTTAATACTCTTATTTTCTTTTTATGGTAATCTAATAGTGGTTTGTTTATTATGAATCCAACAACATATCGAAAACACATAGAAGTGCATCCATGTCATCCATTTCCTATTAAGAATCATTTGAACACTTAGATTTTCTGTACAAACTATTCATAACTCCCTTGTTATCGCTTGTTATTCAAGTGCATGGATAAAGATCATCTTTTGATTATTATGGTGATTTAACATAAGGTTAAGTGTGATTAACTTTAACCAAATTCATACAAAAATCAAGCATATAATAATATTACATATCTTTTGATAAGTACAACATATAACATTGTAATCCATTTCCATACATTTAAGTGTACATGCATAATATCAATGTGATTAACATTTAAAACATATCCTAATCCCATACATACTCAGTGATGATTATCTAGAAATATGTATTTATCGTTTAAGTGAAGAATTAAATGAAGAACAATCAAATCATAATAAGAAAATCCATAAAAACTTATGTTTATAACACTTTGCACATAATGAAGAACTCTTGCACTAAAACTCTAAAATCAACCAATAGAAATGATTGTAAATCATTTGCAGTTAATGCCCAAAGGAGCATGTCACAACTTCGAGGAATTTCGTGCAAGAAATGACCAAATATAAGAGTGTGATTAACAATCATTCGAAATAGAAAAATAGAAACACAGTAAACACAAGAAGGATGATTCTTCTAAATGGAAGGGCTTCTTCTTACTCCTAAGGGTCTTTCCCTTAGTGTGAAATTCATCCTCTATAGAGTCTCTCTCTCTAGAACTTCTTTCTCTTCTTTAAGTGATTTCTCTCTGTCTAAAAATCTGCTGTAAAAGGTGCATTTGATGGCTATTTATAGAGTTTTAGGGTGGTTATAACTAATTATGATTGGTTTTAAAGGGATAAAATGCATTAGGATTAGTTATGAATGGATAAAGGTTGAATTGGAGGGAAAATGGAGGGAGAACAACGGCCATTTTCATGTTGACCGTTACACCAACGGTCTAAATTTCAAGCAAGTCGCGATCGCAACATTGGGGTTGTAACACCCTGCCTCCGGAGACTGAATGCCACGCGTGAGACGCCGCTTCGACAGCTAACTCTATCAAAGAAGTGCCTCACAAGGAGGAAGAAAGACTGTTACAAAAACAAGAGTTCATAACAATCGAGAATAAAATCAAATATTTTTGAACAAAAGAGTTTAATAAAAAATTCAAAACTAAACAAAACCCAAAATCAAGATACATGGTGGAAGCCCCTTTTTACGAAACATATTTACAGATCAAAAATCAAAACAATGCCTAGGAGAGAGGCATTTCCATCGACAACCTTGTAGAGTGGCCAGCATCTTTACTTCTTCTATACATATGGACTTCCTAACTGATCTTGTCCTAAAAAATTAAAACATATAAAAAAACAATGAGAACGAATCCCAGTAAGTGGTTACAGTTAAAACAAAACATTTTTTATGAAAAACTCTTACACTTAACAAAACCATCTTTAAAACGATAGAAAACTGAAATAAGCCATTAAACTATTTAAAAGCCAAATGTAAATTTCTAAACATATATTTATCAAAAACGCTCCCGAAACTCATCCGAGCTTATAAAAACACAAATATCCAAAATCACCACAATTGCATACAACTTATCCATCCTATACCATACGAGTGTAATAACCACAAATATAATGTAATAATGGAGAGATCTCTCAATCCACCCACCATAATACATGGTCTTATGAAAGCTCGACTTTATGGCCATGCCCTGTTAGGACTTTCGTACGCCTGTAATATGGTCTTTAACAGCCATATCCATCGGTCTCATGCCGGATTCATAGGATGGAACTAAACAATAAAACCATTTACAAAACAATTGAGAACCGAACACTGAGTTCCATTCTCCCGAAATCATTATTTCCAAAAACTATTATACAATCCAATATTTCTAAAATCCAATAAATCCAGTACCATAAACATAATACCAAGCACAAAGCTCAATATCCAAATCCAATAACAAATCCTCTTCACATAACAGCTATATAATACGTTTCAATTCTCAAAATCATATACCACTTTCAATAAAAATTCAATTCAAATCAAAGCTTAATGATCTAAAATACAATTTATGACCTAATTTATCAAGACAATAATCCAAATACTAAAACAACATCAAAAAAACTTAATATAGTTTTTCATAACACAAACATACTTAGAATATATAATTATATCATAACAACTCAACACTTCTTATCGTGACTCAAAACTAATCAAATCAAAAGTATAATCCAAATCAACTATAATTCAAAATACAATAAAATCCTTAACAATATCAAATGCTACAAACACTTCCAAATCATCAAACAATAAGACATCTAACTTAAACCTCGTATTCAACATAAAACAAAGCTTGAAATCTGAAAAACACAATATAAATAATCATTAAAACAATATAAGAGGTTAGTAACCACATACTACAGTTGAAGAATACACAACAACATCAAAGAGCCAAACTAAAGCTCCAACTCCACTCTTTGAACCATTTCCACTTCCTTTATGAAATCAGCCCCCACAACCAAGCATCTAACCTCTTTTATGATGGATTAAAACCTAGAAATCTTATTAAATACACAAAGGAAATGAAGAACTAGAAGGATGAAATCAAGAAAACCAAAGAAGTAGAAGAAATGAAGAGGAAAAGAAAGAAACGAAGAAACCTCAAGCAAACCCCACGAAAATTCTAGTATTTTCAGCCATTAACAATAGTAGAAAAATGACTTTCACTGATACTAATTTAGTGATACTAGTGAAAACAGTATCACTGATTAGGATCTGAATTTTATGTATCAGAGATCACTGATGTAAGAGTGTCAGTAAATTGTACTGATACTAATTCTAATACAGGTATTATAAAAATTCTGATACTTATGTAATTGTATCATAAAATACTGATACACTAGTATCAAAATTTAATTTAATTAATTTAATTTAAATTATTTAATTATTTAATTATTTAATTTTTTTTAAAATTGTGATTATTGTATTTAAGAGGAAACCTTTTATTAAAAAGTTGACAAAAAAACTCAATTTCATTCCCCTTTCGATTCCAACCCACAAACATCCTAGTCCCTTTTCCACCAAAACCCTACTTTTATCTTCTTTACTTCTTCTTCTTCTTCTTCTTCTTCCGGTTTTACTTTACGAGACTTCTCTTCCCCTTAACATTGTTCTTCTTCTTCTTCTTCTTCTTATTCTTCTTCTTCTTCCTCGTCTTCTTCTTCTTCTTCTTCTTCTTCTTCTTCTTCTTTTTCTTCTGTCAATGGCTTTCTCTCCCTTTAATCTCGCTCTTTTTCCACTAATTGTTCTTCACAGTCAATTCCTACTTGCTCCATCGATCTCTCTGGTTCTCCCTTCCGATTTTTCGACTCTGATTACTCTCGTCTCTTGTTATCCATTCTTGTTCCTTCCCTAATTTTCCTAATTGCAACCATTGCCCTTGGCATTTCAAGCTCGTTAAGAAACCTGTTCAGCTTCTTCACGGTTGTGGATCTACTCACGGTCCTCTCTCCGAGCAAGGCTGTCAGCCTGACATTTTAGAGTATCTCGACGAGTTTTTATAGGTTGGGATTCATGTTGAGTACGATGAATCTCAAAATTCTTATTTTTCCAGCTGTAGAGTCTGGAAATCGAAGAATAAAATTTGTGGCTTCAATTCTTCTGATCCGGGTATCAAGTTCACATGTTTTCAGCCTGAGTCGAGTTTATGACCTCATAGGATTCACGAAGATGATACCAATTGAATTGCTATATTCGATCTTCACAACACTGTGTTTATTGCTATTGATTTTGGTATTCAAAGCTATTTGTAGGTCTAGGCAATTGAAATTATTAGCCTCTAAAGAAGACCCAACCATACTCTTCCTTTACCGGTATCGAGTGACAAGTCTCCTCCCGCCGGTATTCACCTACGAGGAACTTCTATCGTCTACCAATAACTTCGACCCCAAGCACAAATAACATATGAGGTTTCATTGGTGCTTTATTTTCTTATTTAGAATTGAAAAGAGGAAATGGTTAATTATGTATTGCTAAAAAGTGCCATCTTGGTTTTTAGTTAGAGATACAGAAAGTTGTGTTGCTTTTATATAAACTGTACCTAAAGCTTAGTTAGTTTTGACAATGGAATCTGTAATTCGTTACTTCTGATTTCGTAACATTTATACCATACTAAATCTAAGTGTACTTTATAGGTAGAAATTTTGGGCTTGGCAGAGGACTCGATTGATAAAGTAGTAATACATCAGCTATTGTTGTTGAAGATCCAATTGTTCCATCTGTCTTTGTCAATTACAATAAACTTTTAATTAATGGGCAGTTTGTCAATATAGCTTCAGGTGATTTATTATTTCTTATTCCCAATACATTTATGAATATAAAGTTATACTTTGTCTGTGAAAAGTTTGTTAATTATTTTTTAGGAATTATTAATGCACTGGGTACAAGTCTCTGCCAAAACACATTATAATATACATTGGTGCTAGATTTTTTATTACTTTAGGGTTTGAGAGTTCAAAGAGAGGGATACATACGGGGGAAGCAAAAGGCATATCTCTTCGATTGGCTACTGTGCTTTTTTTGGCTTTCATTTTCTTTAATCAGCTCACTGCCTCTGATAATGATAAGGTATTATACATTCTTCTTTGATTTGAATTTGTTTAGTGGAGACTTTTATGTGATTGTTTGAGGATTTTTGTGATTTGTTTTATCTGGATCTTATATAAGTCCTGCGGCGAGCCATTTGAAGGGCAATGGATTGTTTCTGAGAATGAAGACTATAAAGGTTTGTTTATTTACTCAGATTTCTTGTATGTCGGTTATCATAGTAATCTATCTAGAATGTTTATTAACATACTCAAAGCGAAAATTTTTTTCTTCTTTTGGTTTAGCTGTGTGAAATTATTACTGATGTAGGTGATTTTCTTGATATTTAGTTTCATGATTATTATTGCTACTTTAGTTTCATGATAGGTTGGTTTCCATGCTTTTGGATTCTGAAACTGGATTCCATACTGTCCGTTGATCAATTTGAAGTGGAACTGAGTTCAATTGCATTATTGTCACTAAAATGAATCGGTAGCATTACAGAAGTCCATTTGCTTCTATGCTTAATAGGAACATGATAAGGTCTATATTTACCAAAAAATTTAACTCATGTTGTTCAGTTTGGTGCAATGTTATTATATGATAGGAATCCTGCCCCAATTTGGCCATATTTTTTACTTGAAAAGGCTCAAAGCTGAGCTATAATTTTAGTTATAACATCAGTATTGCTCCATTTATGAATGATGGAATGACGTCTTCTCAAAATTAAGTGGAAATGAATTCAATTGCATTATGACTAAAATGATTGAACAATATTACATATGTGTATACTTTTCTATGCTTAATAGAACTTGGGATGAGGTCTATATGTTACGAGCTTGAGTTGGGATCTCGTTTGAGGACTCTGTACCCGAATATCTTCTAGACGAGAATTCTTTGGTGTCTTCCTTCCTTTACCTATTGTGAAAAAATCGGATTAGAGCTCATTAAGAGAGAACTCTACGATCTCTAAGACTTTAATTGGATTTTCATTCATCATTATTTTATTAATAGCCACCTCTTTAAATAGAAGAGAAAGAATTACAGTACTGGAATAACTCTAACAAAGGAAATAATGCTAAAGTAAAAGACTTTTTCTAAAGTAAAAGACTTATGTGGCAGCCCTAATTAGGAATTAGGCAGATGCATCTTATTTAAGTAAAAAATTGTCTAAATAGACTAATAGGCTCAGTCCAACTTCTTCTTATTTGGCCCATGAGTTAAACGCTTGTAAACCTTGGGATTCATAACATTACTTCCCCCATTAAGAATGCGCGTGACCTCATGTGCAAAAGAAGGGTACTTGGAAGACAACATATCAGTACTTTCCCAAGAGGCATCAGTAGGTGAAAGACCTTCCCAATGAACGAGCACATGGGTTTTGCCAGCTATAGTGCGAGAATCCAATAAGGCTTTTGGAATCGGCTGCAGTTCTTCTTGAGAGACCATTGGCATTTGGGGCTGAATATGAGGAGTCCCATGATGTTTCTTCATGCAAGAAACATGGAAAACATGATGCATTTTAGCCGAAGGAGGAAGATCAAGGCGATAAGCCACATGACCCAATGTGAGCAGCAACTGGAAAAGGACCATAGAACCGCGGGGCAAGCTTGCGATTGTTTTTTGAAGCAATGGATAAGTGTCTATAAGGCTGTAACTTGAGAAGCACCAGATCACCAACTGTAAACTGCACTTCACGATGGTGGCGGTTATAATAATCTTTCATCTTTTGCTGGGCTTGCAACAGTCGGCCCCTTAAACTTGCTAGCAACTCATCACGATGCTGTAATTCTGAATCAACAGCATCAATTTTTGAAAAACCTGGACAATAGGACAATAAGCGAGGAGGGGATCGCCCATAAACCATTGCAAATGGAGTTTCTTTTAATGAGGAGTGATAGCTAGTATTATAGCAATATTCTGCCCAAGCCACATGACTAACCCAGCGACTGGAATAATCCCCAGCAAAACAACGAAGATACATTCCCACAACACGATTGACATCTTCAGTTTGACCGTCACTTTGTGGATGGTAAGCGAAACTGAAAGAGAGCTTGGTGCCACATAATTTAAAAAGTTCAGTTCAAAAGGAGCTGGTAAAAATGGCATCACGGTCACTAACAATGGTTTTTGGTAAGCCATATAAGCAGAAGATGTTATCGAAGAAGACTCTTGCTACTGAGATGGCAGTATATGGATGGGCCAAAGGAACAAAATGAGCATACTTAGAGAACCGGTCAACCATAACCATTAATACAGTTTTACCATTAGATTTGGGCAAGCCATCAATAAAATCAAGTGAAATATCAGACCAAATTTGAACTGGAATAGGAAGAGGCTGTAGCAAACCTACTGGTTGCAAATTTTCAGAATTGTTCCGTTGGTAAACATCACAAAAACGCACCACTTCTTGGACCTTTTGTCGCATTCCTGGCCAAAAGAAATCAGTAGATAACCTATGGAGAGTCTTTTGAAACCCTTCATGATGTTGTCCATGGATGGCAGAAATGATAGTGGGGAGGAGAGGAGAACCAGACGACAATATGACTCGTCCTTTATATAGAATGAGGACATATCAAAACTCCTAATCAGACCCCTCTTTGCCATCTTGTATACGCTGAACCTAAGATTGCAACGTAGTGGAGGTGGAAATTTCATTCCGAATAGCATCAAAAAATCCCAATTGTGGCATGGAAATAGCTGTCAAAACTCCAACATCCACTTCTCGATGGGATAATGTATCCGCAACCACATTTTCCTGACCTGCCTTGTATTCCACTGAGAAGTCAAACCCCAGAAGCTTGCTTATCCAATGTTGCTGTTGATATGTGCTTATTCATTGTTCCAGCAAATACTTCAGCCTGTAATGATTAGTGAGGAGATAAAGGATTGTCCCTAAAGATAGGCTCGCCAATGACGAACTGCTTGTGCCAGGCCAAGCCACTTCTTTTCATAGGCTGGTAATGAGAGATAATGCTTCGATAAAGGAAGACTAAAAAAAGCAATGGGATGGCCTTTTTGCTGTAACACGACCCCAATCCCTATATCAGAAGCATCACATTCCACTATAAATTTATTGTAAAAGTTAGGCAATGCTAAGACTGGAGTTGTTGCCATAACATGCTTCAATTTATCAAAGGCAGTCAAAGCTTTCATGGACCAAACAAAAGAGTTTTTGCGTAATAGATTTGTGAGAGATGCTGCAATGATTCCATAATCCTTTACGAACCTCCGGTAATACCCTGTAAGTCCTCGAAAGCCCCTTAAGGCCAAAACTGTGGTCAGTTGAGGCCAATCACGCATGGCTTCTAGCTTCAGAGTATCAGCTTCTACCCCCTTGTCAGAGATAATATGCCCTAAATATGACACCGCCGTTTTAGAAAATAAGCATTTGGATTCTTTGAGAAATAAAGAATTGGCTTTTAACAAAGAGAAGGCCAACCGAAGATGTTGCATATGTTCAGCTATGTCTGGCTGTAAATGAGAATGTCATCGAAGAAAACAAGTACAAACTTCCGTAAATATGGCTGGAACACTTCATTCATAAGAGCCTGAAATGTTGAGGGCGAATTTGTTAAGCCAAAAGGTATGACTAGGAATTCAAAATGGCCGTGGTGTGTTCAAAAAGTTGTCTTCTCCACATTATTTTTGCACATTCTGACCTGAAAATATCCAGAAAACAAATCTAATTTGAAGAATTTGGCTCTATGGAGTTCCTCTAACAGTTCCTCAATAACCGAAAGCACTGGTAAGAAAAAAGGGGACCGACTAGGCTAAATAATCCCTCGCTGCAATATCTCTCTACACTGCATTTCGATCTCATCTTTCTATATATGAGGATACCGATATGGTCGGACTGCCATAGGACCTACACCTGGTTGTAAGGTGATGCGGTGATCACAATGACGTGACATTGGTAGTGTAGCAGGTAGAGAAAATAATTCCTTAAAGTTGGTAAGAATTCGGTGGAGTTCCCATTCCCTTTCTGCTTCTCCCAACATTGCTGTCAGAGTTTGAGGATTTT
>CAOJCR015690028.1:0-13560 GCA_948330485.1 Euphorbia neoarborescens
ACAAATCACGATAGGAGATTGATCATTGTATATGTTGACTTAGATTTATTTTTATTACAATTTATTTTCTAGATTTTAATCACTTTATTGTTTTGCTCAAACACGTTAGGAAGTCTAGTAGTTTGGTGATTGTGGATACTTTTTCTTTGGGATCGATACTTGTACTTACCAGGATTATTACTTGACAACGACAGGGTACACTGCCCTTTAGTGAGCGGTTTGGTAAGTAGTTTTAAACTACCGCCAAACGCGTGTCAAGTTTTTGGTTCCATTTCCAGAGAAAGTAATTTCCTGCGACATCGAACCAAAGGTCGACTATCCGATTTGAGTATTTTATTTGTTTTGTTAATTTTTGTTTTTTTTATTTTTTTATTAATTATCCAATCTTGGGTGTTTACTTCTTTGAGTTCTTTTTCGGTATATGCAACTTCGTTCTTCTTCAGTTGATTTTGATTCTTTGGTTATTGATCCAGAAATTGAGCGTACTTTTCACAGGAACCAAAGAGCAAGGAGGAATCTAGAAGCAGCCATGGAAGAAGCAGATTTGAGGGCTAAGGTGGAACGCTTAAGATAAGAGACGGCGCGATTCGAAGCAGAACGTACAGCTCAAGATGCATGGGAAGCTGAGTTGATGCAGAGGATAGAGCGTGAAGTGATGGAGCAGGAAAATAGGCTTTAAAATACACAGCTCGTCAGAGATGATAAGGCTGTGGCAGAATTGATGGCTCCTTACTGACCGTGGAATTTGGGTGGAGTGGTATTACCAGTGATCACAGCAAATAACTTTGAGCTGAAAACAGGCATGATACAGTTGGTGCAGAAAACCCCAACGATCACCTCAACAGGTTCTTATGGGTGGCTGACATTGTAAAGATGAACGGAGTACCACAAGACATCATTAGGCAAAAGTTGTTTCCATTCTCTTTGAATGGAGGAGTGATAGAATGGTTTGAGTCACTTCGACCGGGCATAATATCCTCATGGGATGAGATAGAGGATCAGTTCCTCTCTTATTATTTCCTTCTGTCTAAAAGGGTGTAGTTAAAGAACGAGATCAATGCTTTTCGACAGTTTGGGACAAAACCGATGAATGAAGCATGGTCTCGCTTCCAAAGGGTGCTACGACATTACCCCCATCACAACATTCCTTAATTCGATGAGGTAAGTATTTTTTTTATCATTGTTTGACTCTTGCTAACTGTGAAAAAATTGATTATTTTTTAGGTGGAGATATCTTCAAGAAATCAGCTGCACACGCGAAAGAGTTCATTGAGGAAGTAGCCAGGAAAAGTTCGATGTGGCAAGAAGAGTTTCCCAACCAAAGAGAAGTTCACATAGCGTCATCGGGACAGCCTAACCCCTCTATGGATGAGGTGAGCCGAAAGATGGATCTGATGATGGCAAAGCTTAGTTTGCTTGAGTTGCAGCATTCGGTGATGTGTGTGAATTGTGGCGACGATCATCCAAGCGAGGAATGTAAAAGAAGCAACACTTATTCCCATGATGGATCGGAGAGTGAGAACTATACAGGAGATAATTACGGGTATAACAATTCAAACTCCTACAATACTTCATGTAATAATAATAATAACTATGGGAGGAGATTTCAACACCCTAACCTATCATACGGTAACAATGAAAACGTGTTGAGACCTTCTCTCGATTTTTATAATGAACATCAGAACCAGGGGTTAGGTAAGGCCCCGGATCTTTAGTACAATAAACCTCTAGTATTACCTCCCCTGCCTCCGAAGCAAGACGAGGGGATGATAAATCTATTGAAAGATATATCCACGAAGCTTATAGAGACATCGACGAGACTTACAGATACAGAGGCATATTATAGAGATCTAGGTAATCAGGTTGCTCAGATTAGTAGAGAATGGCAAGAAAGGTCTTCCGGCAATCTGCCTAGTACAACTGAACAAAACCCCAATCAAAACCATAAGGAACTGCTAAAGTAATCAGTTTGAGAAGTGGAAAGCAGGTGGAGATGTCTAATTTTGAGACCAAGGGTCAACCTCCACCTCCACAGGTAAGTAGTGAGTCGGGAGAGGTAAGCAACCCCGACTCCAATTGTAAAAATTTTATGAATACTCCTGTTTTTTATGATAAAATTGCGAGTACTTCCGATCCAATTAGGACTTACACTCCTCAGTTTCCTTTTGCACAAAGGTTGAAAAAAGAAAAACTGGATCAAAAGTATTCTAAATTCCTTGATGTTTTTAAGAAAGTGGAATTTAATTTACCTTTCATAGAGGCTTTACAGGAAATGCCCACTTATGTGAAAATCTTTAAGGAATTGATTGCAGGTAAAAGGAAACTAGGAGGGAATTAAGTGGTGGCATTTATGGAGGAATGCTCCGCGATTATTAACAATAATCTCTCACCGAAATTGAAAGATAGGGAAAGCTTGACGATCCCATGTCAAATAGGGAATTTGAAAATTTCAAATGCCTTACACGACTTAGGAGCCAGCAACAATTTGATGCCCTTATCTATCTTTAGAAAGCTTAGTTTGGGAGATACAAAGCCTACCAATATGACATTGCAGTTGGCAGACAGATCCATTATGATACCGTAGGGGGTTATGGATGACGTATTTGTTAAGGTAAATAGATTTACATTTCCTAGGGATTTTATGGGGTTGGATATGAAAGAAGATAATGCAGTCCCCATTTTACTTGGACGGCCAATCCTTGTAACCGGTCATACATTGATTGATGTACAAGAGGGTAAGTTAATTTTATGGTCCCAGAACAAAGAGGTAACTTTCAATGTTTATGATTCGATGAAATGTCCTATTGATAGGGAGAATTGTAATTTTATTTCCACCTCTTGTTCTATTGATTCGTGTGTTCATGAGTTTGTGTGTAGTGAGACAGGTAGCATTGATAAGGAGATGGATGAAATTGATGAACATCAGGACGAGGCATCGGAAGAAGCAAAAGAGTGTGGTTGGATTAAGGGTAGGTTTGACAAGTTGGAATGAGAAGTCAAACTGGCACCCAAGTCTTCGTTGGAAGAGCCACCGACCTTAGAGCTGAAATCACTACCCGAAAATTTGAAATATGTGTTTCTTAAGCTGCCTAAGGACTTACCTATTGTTATTTCTTCTGTTTTGACAAGTGAGCAGGAGGAGCAGCTAGTAGAAGAGCTTCGAAACAAAAAGGGAGCTTTCAGTTGGTTTTTAAATGACATTAAGGGTATAAGTCCGACCTTGTGCACGCATAGAATCTAAGAATCTATTTAGAAGAATAAATCAATCCTTGTGTGCAACCACCAAGGCAGCTCAACCCAAACATGAAGGAGGTTGTGAAAGTAGAGGTAATCAAGCTTCTCGATTCAGGTATTATCTTTCCAATTTCTAATAGCCACTGGGTAAGCCCTATGCAATGTGTACCTAAGAAAGGTGGTACAACAGTAGTGGCAAACAGAAAAGGGGAATTAATTCCCACTAGAACGGTAACCAGATGGTAAATGTGCATTGATTATAGGAAGTTCAATAATGCCACCCGAAATGACCACTTCCTACTACCATTTATTGACCAGATGTTAAAAAGGATGGCTGGGCATAGTTATTTTTATACTTTAGATGGGTTATCCGGCTACATGCAATTCCCTGTGGACCCTCTTGATCAAGAGAAAACCACATTTACTTGTCCATATGGAACATTTTCTTATAGACGGATGCCGTTTGATTTGTGTAATGCTCTCACCACGTTCTAGAGATGCATGCTAGCAATATTTTCTGATATGATTGAGGGTTTTCTGGAAGTATTTGTGGACGATTTTTCTGCTATTGGATGTTCTTTTGAGTCTTGTTTACAAAATGTGGACCGTGTGCTTCAGCAATATAAGGACACTAACCTAGCTCTTAGTTGGGAAAAGTGTCAGTTTTTGGTTAAGGATTGTATTGTGCTTGGGCACAAGATTTCGGGAAAGGGAATCGAGGTTGATCTGGCCAAGATTAAGGTGATTGTGAAATTGCCTCCATCCACATCAGTTAGGCTAGTTAGGAATTTCTTAGGTTATATATGCAGGTTTCTATCAAAGGTTCATTAAGGACTTCTCAAAGATAGCAAAGCCCATAACCGACTTACTCCAGAAAGATGTTTCTTTTGATTTTGATGATAAGTTTTTGCATGTGTTTAATACTTTGAAAAAGAAATTGATTGATGCGCCTATTATGGTTAGTCCTGATTGGAATTTCCTGTTTGAGCTTATGTGTAATGTGAGTGATATGGCAGTAGGTGCATGCTTAGGGAAACGTGTTGATAAGATATTTTTCCCTATCTATTAGGCTAGTAAGACCTTGAATGGGGAAAAAGTTAATTACTCTATCACTAAAAAGGAATTGCTAGCAGTAGTCTTTGCTTTCGATAAATTCAGATCGTATTTGGTTTTGTCTAAGGTAATAAAATACACTGACCATTCCGCTCTTAAGTATTTTTTGTCAAAGAAGGATGTTAAGCCCAGGTTAATACGATGGATTTTGCTATTGCAAGAATTTGATATGGAAATCAAAGACAAGAAAGGAGTCAAAAACGTGGTGGTGGACCACCTATCTCGATTGCCCGGAGGAGGAGAAGACGCAAAAGACACTATAGAGATTCAAGATAAATTCCCTGATGAACAACTGTTTTCGGTAAACTCGATCCTGTGGTTCGCTGATTTTGCAAACTACCTTGTTGGTAATATCTTTCCACCTGATCTTTCATACAATCTGATTAAGAAATTTTTTAGTGATGTTAATTCATATTTTTGGGATGAGCCTTATTTGTTAAAGTATTGTGTTGATAGTGTGATTAGGAGGTGTGTGTCAGAGTTCGAGGTACCGTCTATAATTACAATGTGTCATGATAAGGAGGCCGGAGGTCACTTTGTGGCGAAAAGAACTCTAGGGAAAATTCTTTCTAGTGGTTTTTAATGGCCCTCTGTGAAAGGGGATGTCACCAATTATGTGCAGTCATGTGATATGTATCAGAAGTCAGGGAATCTGTCCAAGAGGCATGAAATGCCCCAAAATGGCATCTTAGAGTGTGAATGCTTCGATGTCTAGGGCATCGACTTCATGGGCCCGTTTATGTGTCTAAAGGGGTTGAAGCGGTGGCATTGCCATCCAATGATGCAAGGGTTGTGACTAAATTTTTAAAGAAAAATATTTTGACTAGGTTCGGGACCCCAAGAGCTATCATTAATGATGGGGGATACCACTTCTGTAACTGTCAGTTTAGTGCACTATTACGGAGGTATGGTGTTACGCATAAAATGGCAACTCCTTATCATCCTCAAACTAGTGGACAAGTCAAAGTGTCTAATAGGGAGTTGAAGCGTATCCTTAAGAAAACGGTAAGTGCATCACATAAGGATTGGAGTTTAACACTTGATGATGCACTATGGGCATATAGGACCGCCTTTAAAATGCCGATAGGGATGTCGCCTTACCGCCTTGTTTTTGGAAAAGCTTGTCATTTACATGTTGTGTTAAAGCATAAGGTATATTGAGCACTTAAATTTTTGAATTTTGATATGCAGGCTACAAGTGAACTTCATCGCCAACAGTTATTTGAACTGGAGGAACACTGATTGAGTTCTTATGCAAACACACAAATATACAAGGAGCGAACAATGTTTTGGCATGACAAGCACATTATTGAGAAGAGTTTCAGCCCTAGATATTCAGTTTTTTTATTTAATTGAAGGCTTAAACTCTTCCCAGGAAAGTTAAAGAGTAGGTGGACCGATCCATTTAAAGTGCATAAGGTATATCCTACAGGAATGGTGGAGATCGAGACACCCGAGGGAATTCAAAAGGTAAACGGACATAGATTGAAGGATTACATTCATGGGAATCCTCGAGAGGGAAAATAAGCTTTTCTTCTCCAAGATGCGTAAGGCAAGCCAGAGAAAGTCGAGTTGTTTCCACTATAAACACAGCACAGGGTATTGTGTAAATTTTTATACATACGTTTTTCGTGTTAATGTTTTGGTTTGTTCTGTGTTTTAGATGTTTTTGATAGTTTTCATCAAGTCCACATGGATGATAGCGCGAATCAGAAGGAAAGGAGCTGAGAAAAACTAAGGCATTGAGGTAAGTGAGCCAACACGTCGTGTTAAGAGGCCAACACGTCGTGCTATGGTAACATGTCGGTGTGCTAGGCCACTGGAACATAAGATAAAATTTTGCGATAAATTCAACACGCCATGTTAGGAGTACAACACACCGAGTTTTGAAGCCAACACGTCGTGTTACAGTAACACACCAGCGTGTTGGGCGTTTAGAACTCGAGGAAAATTTTGAGAATTACTCCAACACGTCGTTTTAGGTGGTCAACACACCGTGTTACCAAACAAAAATTTGAATGGGATTTTTAACACTACAACACGCCATGTTGGGACTCCAACACGCCGTGTTGGCCATAAAATCAGGCATAAATTACACTTTTAAAATTAAAACCTTAATTTTCCCTTTTTCTAATTTCGAATTCTCTTCTTCTTTTCCTTCCTTATCCCTTTTCTCTCTATAGCAGCCCTTATTCCATTGCTCTTCTTCCCCTTTCTTCTTCATCTTCATATCTTTCTCTCTCTCTCTCTCAATCTTTCTTCTTCTTCTTCTCTCTTTTTCTCTTTCACCTCCATTCTAGGGTTTAATTTGGATTTAAATTTTTGGTTTAACCTAACTACCTCCATAGGCTCCAGGTACGTATTTCTTTCTTTAATCTCTTTATTTTCTATTGTATGTGATGATGGATTGATAGAGGTGTTAAGAGATCTCTACTTGATAAAGAATGAACATACATGCTTAAGGTTTTTTATATCTGAAATTTTATGGTTGTAATTGACATGATGATTGCTCGTCCCATGCTTTACTTTGCATGCTGAAATTGATTGTGTATTTGAGTAGTAGAGTGCACGGTTCTGAGTATGTTGGGTATTGGAGGGTGTTATCTCCATAATGTCTATGATGCTCTTTAATCTTAATTTGAATTCTTAAGCTCCTCCTTGCTGGAACATATACTGCTATACGGTTGTTATAGTGATCCTCTTGTAGATTTAGGATTCCTGGAATTGTATTGTTGAATTCACATGATGTTTGTTCTGAAATTTGGTTCACAACCTTTTGTATGTATAAATAAGGACTTCGTTCCTATAAATGGGGTGTATGCCTCCAATGTAATTGTGAATCATTGTTGAAATCTCAATCTTTTTACACGGTAAAGCGCATACCCCACAGAATCAGAAGGGGGTCTTCCTCCACTCGAGGAGATGTACCCAAGACTGAGGAGAATGTAGCCCTCACAGAGCAGCCAATGGCTCCCCTTACAGCGCTTTCGCACCGTTTCAGGTGCCCCTTTCCTATCCTCTCTGAGGACGAAGGTAAGAAGTATAAAACTCTCTCCACTTTGGAGTGTTTGACATTTCAATATTTAGATAATGTATGGATGGAGGAGTGTGTTCATAAGGAGGCCATTAGGGCAAAGTTTGATATGTTGGGGTAGAGTACTTTTGTTAGCTCACGAACCCTTATGTATAAGGAACTCGAGGTGGAGTTTTATAGGACTTTCCTAACGATCATAGATCATATTACAAAGGAAAAGAGTATGAGATTCTGCCTATTTAGGGTTGAGTATGAGTTAAAGGCTGATTTGTTGAGGGCCATATTAGATATCCCAGGTGATGTATATACATGGCCCGCTGATATAGATGTGAGGGTTGCTTGGGATATGCTGGCTAGGGGGATGTTCATGCCGAGCAACATGAAAGCCTCTTATTTAAGGGATTTAGTGCTGTTTTACATTTATAAATTTGTCACCTTCAACTTCTTGGGAAAGCCTGAGGCGAACAAGATTAATGAAAATGAGTTAATGGTGTTCTTTAGAGTGAGGGGTGATATTAGGCCCCATATGGGGAAATTTGTACTGAATGCCTTTATGTTAAGAGGCAAGCAAGTGCAGGGAGAGTTGGGTTTAGGGCTGTGATCACTAGGATAGCCCATTACTTACGCACCCCTAGGATCATTGACGGTATGGTTGCTATCCATAGCAAACCTAATCGCCTCGAGACTTTGCAGTTTATGGCACCTCCACCACTAACTGATGAGGAGGCAGCAGTAGCACCACCACCAGCTCCTGTACTAGACTATGCGGAGGAGCACCATGAGGAGTTATATCAGGGAGAGCCATCTGCTCCATAGGGTGGCCAGTATGGGATATTTATTGATCGCCTAGACAGTATGCATGTATACAATGTCCAGTGGATAACAGAGATTTGGTGCATGGTCACACACATGGACACAAGGATCACCGGTATGGAGGCCGTGGCCATACACTACTATCAGCGATACAAATTGCCATTCTTTCCTCCTCTACCATCACCATTGGGCTCTTCAGATCTGTGAGTTCTCCCTTTCCTACCTTACACTTTGGCATTTGCTCCATTACACTTTCAAGAGTAAGTGCATTGTAACTGTGGGGTGGGAAAGGGATTTTCTCCCTTTTATTTATATTGCTGTTTAGATTAGGTTGTGCATGTCTGGTTAACTGATAGTTCTGATGCCAATAATTTTGTTTGTGTTGATTGGTTGGCTTTGAATTATAAGTAATGGTCTTCTATAATTTATTTACTTGATTCGGATTAGCTGTTTTAGGGTTAGTTGTGTTTTTATTTTGTTTGTGTTGATATATTTTCATATTTCAATAGTGCGTTAAATACTAAATTAAAGGAAAATTGTTCTAATATGGAGACTTCGTAATTGTCTAGCTATCCTCAAATTTGAACTTTATTATTTGTTCAAAGTGGAAAACTGGGAATTCTGAACTGAGTATACTGGGAATTAGCCTATTTTTGCATGTCAGCCATTTTTTAACAATGTGTTTGTATGAAAACCAATAAGGGTAGTTGTCTACAGTGGATAGATCATTTACTGTTGTTTCAATGCTTGAATTAAGATAGTCATTAGGAACAATGAAAGAGTAAAAGCAACTAAGAACACACTATAACTCTTCTGTACTTAAAAGTGAGGACTATTTGAGCCAAGTGGGACCATTCCACTTCGATTCCATTCTTTTCTGAGAGTAAAATCAAACATTGAATGCTAGATCATAGAACTCAGTATAGTCTTGCACTTGACACAAGTAGAGCTTAGTATGTAGAGACCCTTAGGATTTGCCACACGTTCACACACGCCTTTCTCCATTCTTTTCATTTAACCTCTTTGAACCCAACGCACAAACTAAACCTTAGAACCATAATTTGAGCTTTAGCCTGTTCTTTCAAAAGCCACATTACAAGGCAAATGCCTTAAAGCTACAAGCCAAATTCTCTTCACTTTGATTCCTCTTCTACTCATCCTCTCCTTTATTTAAAACATAATATTGATTTCATACTTTAATTCTAACTTTCTGGGAAATCACTATCATATCTCCAAAAGAAACTGCTCGCTAAAAAAAATAATAAATACTATAATATATTTTAAACAAGCAACAAAAGTGTGGGGTGGGTTCCAATTTATTTAATTCGTGAAAAGTCTTATCTGGGATGTATTATTTAAATTCATGAATTTGTTCCTAAATGTTTTAAAAGGAACTTGATTCCACATTATTCTAATTGTGTTCTCTTTTAAATTTGGGTTTCTCCATTCTTATACCCGAAGTATCTTTGTCAGTGATTGTAATATGCGTGATGTTTTCCCTCCTTTGTTTCCTTTTCATCTCATCTGTTTGAATAAAGTTGCTTGCTAGTTATCCAAAAAGTGATGTAGTTTTCTTTCTTATCCTATATACCCGGATTTGTCTCTCATCGTTTTCAGTATAAATAAAGGAGTAATAAAACCTAAATGACTTCCTCCACACCTTATCTTGAACTCAGAATGTTACAAGCCATAAAGGTTCTCTGATTTTACTCCTTAGTGTCAATGGCTGCACCGAAATTGCCATCAGTTCACTATGTGATGCATTCTTTGATTGATTTTATGTGTTTATTTCTCACCATAAACAATTATGAGTGTATTTTGAGTGAAATCTATGAGATAAATTTAAACTAGTTGCATAAACTCTCACCGATCCTTTTTGTTTGATTAGTTTAAGCATGTGGAACAATAGTACTTACGTTTGTTGTTTGTAGAAGATTGTCGTTACTGTTTGGAATGTTTCTACATGTTTGGAATTGGTGAGCAGGGATAGTTAAATCGTAGGTGGGTTTTCAGGAGAAAACTGGTTGCTTAGTTCTGAATTTTAAGTTGTTTTGCTTGGGGACAAGCAAAGTTCTAAGTGTGGGGTAGTTGATAAGGTCGGTTTCGACCATATAGTCTAGACATTATGGAGTCTTATTGATGGGTGATTTGATTGAAATTTGGCATTTTCATATTGCATTTCATGCATGTTTACAACTGTCCTTGTTTTGTGTGTTTTTGTTCATTTTGTTCATTTTCTGTATTTATTGTAGTTTGTTTTGATCCGAGAACATTGATACCAATGATTTTTATATTTTGACCCGTTTCCAGAGCTTTGACTGTATAGGGAATGAGACCTGATATATAGAATCAGAGAAACAGGGATATGGGCTCTGATGATAGAGTGAGAAAAAGTTTAGATTTTCAGACCAATTTTTGAGACATTTGGAGGCAGATTTCAGAGTGTGTATTCAAAGAAAAGATGAATTTCATGCTACGAGCTTTCCAACAGGTCTAAGATCACAAAAATCGGAGTCCGGATGAGTAAGTTATGGAAGTATGAAGATTCGGAGGCGATTTTGGCCCTCAACTCAGTGTGTTGAGTAAGTCATCCCCAACACGTCGTGCTACACCTCTCAACTTGGCATGCTGTATTGTATTGGAAGAACTATTGAAGAAAACAGCCCCAACACATCGACGTGTCGCAATGCAATGGAAGAATTTGAAATTTTGAGAAGGTCAACACGCCGGCGAGTCAGGCCAACTCGGCCTGGTGGCATATGTAGAAAACCCTAGCACGCTGCGTCACACCTATAACTTGGTGTGTGTGAGCACCGAGATTTCATCCCAAGAGCAATGATGAAACCGGCTTTCACCGATGTTCCCTCGCGACCGCCGTATCCACGTGTATTGACTAGAGGAGGCCGAGATCCTCACCTTTAAAACCCAAACTATGCGTATTTTGACAAGTTATGGTGAACCAAACCTTTCCAAACAATTTCAAAATCGGGCTCGGTAGGACCGAAAATCAGCCCATCGGCCTATTCTTCCACCCAACCAAAAAATCAACCCATCTAACCCCTTTTCTACTCCCCACAAATCTGATTTGGGGTTTGAAAAATTCAAATAAAATCAATCCCATTTGGGAAAGATTCCCTTTTGAACACAAACACCAATTTGTGTCACACTACCATATTTGGTTAGGCAAACATCAATGTGGGACCATAAATTGGTGAGTTGGCAACTACTTGCCAAGGGGGGGAGAAGTTCCTACGGGTTGGCAGCCCATTTTCTACCCTAACTCTTCACTTTTTCACTTTTTCTAACAACACTCATTCACAACTTACCAACATTTAGCAACTTTCATCTTCTCTCATCAACTTCTCATCTTCATCTTTTCTCTCAACCTTCAAACCAATCTTCATCTTCCAACATCAAACACCCAGCCTCAAACACAAACTACAACAGTCCCTCCTAATCTTCGACATCATCCCCACCTTCTATTTATCTTCTACTCCATCATCTTCATCATCTTCTTTCATCTTTTTACACAAAAATCACCTTTTGCTACCCAAACACATCAAGCCAGTTCCTTTACTCACAAGTAGCAAGGGTCTTTATCAAACAAGACTCTCCTGCTCCTTAGAGTGTCATTTCTAAGTCCGAGATTGCATCATTCGGGGTTTGGATCGAGAAAGCTCTCTGGAATCTGTTTGGCATTCAACATCTTCACACGTGGACAAAGCACGTGTCATGGGAAATACACTAAGCTCTAGCTTCTCCCCATCTTCTTTCTCTTCTGTTTGTTTGTGTTTGGAGTAGTTTTCGTGTGTTGAAACCGAGTGACTTGTGTTTCAAGTCACTAAAAACCGATTTTGAGCTAAATAATAGAAAAATCATTTAACTCGTTGTTAAGATAATAACACTGGACTTTTGGACATCCCAAGGACCCTTTTTTATGTACCCAAACCGATTTGGAGCGATTCGGAACTTGCACGGACTAAATCGGGTTTAAAACGAGCTCAAACGAGCCAAAATGGATAATATGTATTTTTTGCCTTTAAACATAAAAAATGTTGAATTTTTATGGTATATCCCGTGCTAAATATGTCCGAAAATGAGTTCCTGAACATCCCGAAATTTTTGGTAGTCTCGGGATAATTTTCGGATGGAAAATCGGATAAAAAATGGACTGAAAATATTAAATTAAAGATGTAATGATGTACCAGGTCTGCTGCATAGCAACCAAAATTTTCGTAGCTGATTCCTTGGTCAGCAGCCCTCGTTCTTCGATTTGGCGACGAAATTTCTTTCCGTCGCTAAATCCGTAGCTAATCATAGTTATTTTTTTAAAAAATGCAATATCTCACTCGTTTCTTATCCGATTTACGCGTATAATATACCGTTGGAAAGCTATTTTAACGTAGAATATGATGGTATATTTATATCATCCCAGTTTTAAATTTAAATTCACTGTTTTTTTTTGAAAGGTGAAAGTAGCTCAGACTCGGTTTTGGTCTTTTCAAACCTTGTTTTATTCGGTATTTTACACCCGAATACCACTTTTCCATGCTTGTTTGACGAATGCATGTGAATCACCCAATATATGCTTCTGCAACCTAGACTCTTTCTTCATGTGCTGAGTGTTTGCATGTTAAAAAACCATACCGGGAAGCCGGGTTTAGGGCCGCTAACACAAACCAACGAAGGGGTTCAAACCCCGGATTTTCAACTCACTAAATAAATTGCATGTTGCAAAAGATTAAAACATTAGCCAAATATTTTAAAATGAACATCACTTTGCCTATTCATAAAATGAGCCAAAACTATTTTCGGGCTGCCACGAGATCATCCTCCGACCCAAAACGTGCGATCCGATAAATGATTTCAGGTTAGACATCCCCTCTATATCATGCTTTCGAGCTATCTAATCTATCCTATTTTCCTTTGCATGTCCATTTCAAGTATGCTTGTATGCTTACTTAATACATGTTCGTGTATGCTTATTTATCGCAATTAAGTGTATGCTTATCCATATATGTTTATTTATGTGTGTATGTTTATGCCATGTATGCATGTTAGATGGGTGATAATCCCTTCCCGAAAAATTGTATCCCATAGGATTTATGCTCCTTCGATTGGGTTGTACTATTATACTCTGATTTATGCTTTTTTTATTTACCGCTTTGAATGTATGATGCGTTCACTTAAATGAATACAACTAAAATCAACTATAAGTGTTTCACAAATAAAATCATTTCGTCTTCATAAAATTCATCAATTTCGTTAAAACGTCTTTTAAAAAGGGGTAAGTAAAAGTCTTGTCCGAACCTGATCTCTGGATCACAGTTTTGGATTCAAGACCAAGGGTTTCGAGCAATACCGTG
>CAOJCR015691682.1:0-11400 GCA_948330485.1 Euphorbia neoarborescens
CCCCCCCCCCCCCCCCCCCCCCACCCCCCCCCCCCCCCCCCCCCCCCCCCCCCCCCCCCCCCCCCCCCCCCCCCCCCCCCGCCTGGTTGCTTATCCTATAGGTAGGGATAATTTTTTAAATGATACATAGGAAGCATGGTAAAGAATCTAGGCGGCCGATTGTATGAATTGCCATAAGTAAATGTTGTATGTTGCATATAAGTTAAGTTATGGTAGTATGATTGTCATAGATCAAAATCTGAATCTACTTTTAATGTGGAGACTTACTAAACCCCTGAATCATTGTGTTGTGTCAAGCCGAACCTTTTGGATTTTAGGCCGGATGGCACGAGGCTAGCTATTTCTATTTGTGGTTTTTTATAGCATAACATAAGAAGTGGAACTAGTGTTATATGTTTTACTGAAATAAGGGATGCCTAACTTCTCAACCTCCTTAACTGGACACAATAGGAGATTTACATCTAGAACCTTACAGTAAGAATGCAAACTGAGTAGTAGTCCTAACTCATCTAAATAAGAGCCTATCTTAGCCGAAGAAAGTAGAGAGCTTAGATTTGGCATTAGGATAAGTGTGCATCAAGCCATATTAGTTTCTTCCCAAAAAACCTAGGAATAAGCATGAATCTCCATATTAGTCTCTCCCAAATCTAAAAGTTCCCATAGGATGCTCTCTAGAATCTAAGGCTAAGTAGGTTCCCTAAATCATTCACGTGTGGCTGCAAAACAGGAATGCACTTCCACCATAAGGTTCCCTTTGTAAATCTCTCCTAACATAAGTGTCACTTCGGTTGTTAGGCTCAACCTAGTCTATCTGCCTATAGCCTCTCGGTTTTGATATTGATATCTAATTATAAATAGGGGGTCTTTGTGGTCCACTCTTCATTTCTAGATTGGGAACTTGCTCTATGACTTTCATTTTCCTCTCATAACTTGCATGCAACACTCATACATCTGATCCCACTTAGCACTATTTGTTCTCCTTAATTGGGGATGAGTAAGGTTTAAGTGTGGGGGAATTTGATAGCATGCATCCAGCACCCTACTTTCTTAGTATAAATGTCTTACTCTTACATGTTTCCACGATTAATTTTTATGACTTTAACTTATTTCCCCTCCATTTCTATCTAGAAGCACCATATCTAGGGTAGAACTAAAACAACATATTTATTTCGATATTATGGTTTCTTGAGCTTAATTTTAGCATTCATTTGAGGCAAATCTTATCGAGAAGTATTTGATGTAGGTATTCGAAGTTTGACACTCTTGTCCAAAAAAGGATGTGGGCCCGAATGATGTGGAACCGAATGGCATCTGCCCATTGGTACCCTCCTAATCGATTAGGATTCACGGTCCATGGTGCCCAGTGATCCTATTGGGTAACAAGGATCCATCTCTATACCTCTTGATCCAGTACAAAGAAGTTCACTTAGCTAGATGAAAGTCAATAATTCGATCCGGCCGCCTAGTTAGAAAGATACAAGGGTAACAATGAGGGACCCTCATAAAGCAAATGAAATCATGACCAACTAGGCGTGTTTAACAGAAAATAAAAGATCATCTTTGGAAGCATGCCCAATATGGAAAGAAAAGATAATGGGCTCTTATAGATATGGACTTCATTTTACCAACTTGGAAAGGCCATCATCACCTAAACCTGACATTGATGGGACAAATTCCTGGAAATAAGGGAAGTAGTGGAAAAATCTATCTACCACTTGTTTGATTTGACATCTACTTTTTTGGGGATATATATACTTCAAGTTAAGATTTTAGGTGAATCAACAACCCATTATTCATTTTTTTGGGGGAGCAAAGCATTTGAGTAGCTCTCCATCTCAACCTTCTTCTGCATCTTCTTGATAATTCCACCTTCTCTAGTTGTTCATCATATACCTACCTCCATCCTTCCCCATAGAGGAACCATCATTTGGCTATCTCCAGCATCAAGAGAAGAGCGCATCTGCTAGTTTGCATTACCTTGCTCTTTCTCTCTTGTTTTACTATAGTTTTCATTTTATGACTATCTTTGTGATTTTTCTTTCCACCATATGTAACTAACTCCCCGTATGGGTGATATTCTCTTGACTATGGTTTTTGAGCATTTATAGTTGTTGGTTCTTTTTAAGAGTATATGTTGATTGGATTTCCTACGCTAATATTTTTTTGATAATATGGCCAGGCAAACCGTATTTTTTCCAACGATTTACTAGTTTTCGCGAGAGTGTGAGCTAGTAAGAGATCACCATAGTGGAATCTTAAGACTTCAAGGAGGTTAGAGATAATACTTCTTGACTCCTGAATGGTTAATGGAGAAACCATACTCATTGCTTCTAGACAAGCGCCTAGGTAAAACGAGAGTTATGCCTAAAAGACTTGACTAACAAAGGTAATCATCCTACATATAGGTTTTTATCTGTCGAATCCACCATCAATCAGTATGTAAGCATTTTTTCCAGCATCTATGATGTTCATGACCATTGTTTAACTGGATATCACCCATGCATTTCTCTATTTATTTTCCTCACTACACTCATTGAGCACCCACCCAAAAGTTTCTCTTTATTTTACGTTTTATTCTGCATTCAGTCTTTTAATTCTTTAACCCGAATGATTTATACCATTCATCACACACTTGAACTTAATAATCTTCCTACCACACTAAAGTCCCTGTGTTCAACCTTGGTTTACCTAAGTCGTTGACTAGGTGGACCTTAAGAAAAATATTTGTAAATTTGGAACGACCAACACGCTGGCGTGTTCTGAAAATACGGCATGTTTTGGGAACATGTCATGTTTTGTACTAAAACTTCGCGAGTTACCCAAAACTCGGTGTGTTCTGGGTCTGCTTTAGAAAAGGGTTTATCCTTTTTCAGATTACTCTCCTTTTTTGGGTTTAAAAACTTTAATACTTAGGTCGGGAACATGTATTTATTTTGGGAAGCTCGGGATTCCAATTTTTAAACGTGTTTTATGAGTTAAAGTATAATTTTAACACCAAATTTCATGTCCTTATGTCCTTACTTCCAAAAGGTATACATGTTCAACTTATATTGGTTTTGTCCGTTTTAGGGTGAGTTCATCCGTTTAGGTCCGGATTTGTGTATATGATCTCCAAGACAGCAAGGGTAGTCACAAGAAAGTCATAAAAAGGGATTTTTAGTAATTTGTCAGTTTTTCCGAAGTATATCCTTTTCCCCGACTGACGTTCTGGGGTTTTTTTAGTTTATTTACACTTTATGGATGAAAACATAAAACCAAAACCCAAGACATGCAAAAATAAGCGTCTACACGGCAAATGAAAAAATAAAAGGGATTTAGGGCTCAAGATTACCTTAATGTTTTGTATTCCACTAGTTTAGAGTCGAGAGTCTGAGTTTCTTCAGTTTCCTCTGCCAAAGATTGAACCAAGTGTTTTTGTTTGAATATGAGTTGATGTTAGTGACAAAACACCAAAGCAAGAAGATTTATTATTTAAATCTTTTACTTTTGTGTTAAAGCTAATGTGTTTTTTGAGTCTTGTTTGAATGAGTTTTCTTTTTGTTGTTTTTGTCTTTACCAAATGAAGTAAGGAAGATAAAGACTTGAAGGTGAATTCAAAAAGATAATGCAGCAGAAAATAGGAAGATGAAGATGAGAGGATGAGATGAAGATAGAGGTTGAAGATGATTGAAGAAGGAGGTAGAAGATGAAGGTTGAAGATGAATGCTTGAAGATGAAGATGGGTGCTTGAAGATAATGATGAGAGGAAATGTGTGTAGTGGAGAGAAGCAGATTTTCTTCCCTTTTATATCAAAATCACATCCCCCTTTAGATATCAAATTTTGATTTCTTTTAAAGACCAAAAGTTGGTATTCTCTACCAAAATGGCAATGGTCTAACCCCTTTTTCCATTTTCCTTCTTGCCCTTTTGATGCAAAATGTAGCATCTAATTTGATGACTAAAAAACGCCTTCTTTCTTTTATTTTGTTTCTCATTTTTGCTTATGATTTCAAAATTTAGAATTGGATTTTCATTTTATGTTACAAAAAGAGATATTATTATTTTTTGTTAATTTAATATTTGGGCTATGGATGCATATGTGGGCCTAAAGGATGGGCTTGGGCCCAATAGGACCTTAGGCCCATACACCCATAGCTAGGTTTGGCTCAATAAAATCGCTCGAGAAATTCTTGATTTGGATCTTCATGATACGGATACTGGAGTTCTCAAACTTCTCTTTTAATCAACTTGAGTGGATGAGAAAGCATAAAAAGGTATCGATAATTTCGGTTTCAACATTGTCCTAGGGAAAAAATCTTGTTCTCATAATTGCCCCTCGTGTGACTGGATTTATTGCCTAAATACAGGAACACGATTATGAGCATGGGGAATACATACCTGGATGTGGAGTTGTTGAGGCTTGATCTGCCAGGGAATTTCTTGCTAGTGTTATAAACTTAGAATCTGCTGGAGACCCTTAGGTTTGTTATAACATATGTTGTCAAAAGTTCAAGCAACCTGTTGAAACATTTCCTGAGATCTTTACCCCTAGACTTGCCTTCCAAACTAATATAAGGATAGCTAGTTTTAATTTATTGATCGATCAATTTTGAAATAGAATTTTTTTTCCCTTCGATCAAGAATAAAAAATTGTCATACAATGCATAATTACATGTATGTGACATATGCATGGAATGTGATGTAGAAATCTCGAATGAGACAACACCCAGATTTATACTTCGGGTCCAAAGAGGGAAATGGTTTGGATTTATCGTCTATGTAAGGAAATATGTTTAGACTTACAGTCTAAATAAAGGGTGGACTTAGATATACAACCTAGATAAGAGGGTGTACTTAGGTTTACTTCCTAGATATGCAATTGACTTAGAAATACACAATCTTTCAAGGAGAGGATTGGGTTTTGAAATGAAGTGATTCAATCATTCAGAGAGAGGATTGAACTTTGAAAAACATAATATTTCGAGGTGATGATTGAGCTTCAAGATCAAGAGATTCAGTCATTCTGAGAGAGGATTGAATTTTAGAAAACAAAATCGTTTAAAGAGAGGATTGAACTTTAAGATCAAGAGATTCAATCATTCATAGAGAAGACTGAATTTTTGAAAACACAATCTTTCGAGGAGAGAACTGAGTTTTTGGTATAAAGAAATTCTATCATTTAGAGAGAGGATTGAACTTTGAAATGAGAGAGATTTAATCATTCAAAGAGAGGACTAAATTTTGGGAAACACAATCTTTCAAGGAGAGGAATGTGCTTTAAGATTAAGAGATTCAATCATTTAGAGAGAGGATTGAATTTTGGAAAACACAATCTTTTGAGGAGAGGACTGGGATTTCGATATGAAGAAATTCAACCATTCTGAGAGAGGATTGACTTTTTGAAAACACAATCTTTTAAAGAGAGGATTAGGCTCAAAAATTAAGGATCCAACCATTCAGAGAGGGGATTGAATTTTTAAATGGAGAGATTCAATCATTCGGAGAGAGGATTGAATTTTGGAAAACACAATCTTTCAAAGAGATGATTGAGCTTTAAGATCAAGAGATTCAATCATTCAGAGAAAAGATTGAATTTTGGAAATCACAATCTTTCGAGGAGAGGATTGAGCTTTAAGATCAAGAGATTCAATCATTCAGAGAGAGGATTGAATTTTGGAAAACACAACCTTTCAAGGAGAGGATTGAGTTTTTAGTATAAAGAAATTCAATTACTCAAAGAGAGGATTGAACTTTAAAATTGAGAGATTCAATCATTCAGAGAGAGGATTGAATTTCTGAAAACTCAATCTTTTAAGGAGAGGATTGAGCTTTAAGATCAAGAGATTTAGTTATTCAGAAAGAGGATTGAATTTTGGAAAACAAAATCTTTCGAGGAGAGAATTTAGCTTTAAGATCAAGAGATTCAATCATTGAAAGAGAGGATTGAATTTTGGAAAACATAATCTTTTAAGGAGAGGACTGAGTTTTAGTATAAGAAATTCAATCATTAAGAGAGAGGATTACACTTTGAAATGGACAGATTCAATCATTCAGAGAGAGGACTGGATTTTGGATAACACAATATTTCAAGGAGAGGATTGAGCTTTAAGATTAAGAGATTCAATCATTCAGAGAAAGGATTGAATTTTGGAAAACACAATCTTTTGAATAGAGGACTGGGTTTTTGGTATGAAGAAATTCAATCATTCAGAGAGCGGATTAAACTTTGGAAAATGCAATATTTCAAAAAGAGGATCGGGCTTTAAAATTAAGGATTCAACCATTTAAAGAGGAGATTGAATTTTGAAATGGGGAGATTCAATCATTCGAACAGAGGGTTGAATTTTGGGCAGACACGAGCTCCCTAAGGAACACCCTAATGAAGTAGCTAGTTTTTGTTTCTTGATCGATATACTTTGAAACATAAAAATTTTGCCCCTTTGATCAAAAAATGAAAGCTTTTTACCAAAATACAGATGGATGCATATTTGATATATGCTCTATGCATGTATGTATGTATTCATATTGATACATATGCATGCAAAATATTCAAGGATACTATCAAGCTTGGAGAAGATAGTGATCAGTTCTTATTCCACTTCAATTAGAGAATGCCAGTACTTGCTAGAGAGATAAAATCATTCATCGAGGGGTTCACAACTCCATTAGGGATGGTAAATGTTGTTTTGCTGGACACTATGTCTTTTGATTTTATCAGAGGGAAATTATCTTGGGTCCTAGCCAGATTGGATGGTTTTCTGATTACTCCATGGAGGAGAATGTACAAAATTGAGATGCTTTGATATATCTCATCTTATGTGTATTGAGATCTTTTTGAGTAAGACGTGAGCACGAATAACATGCAGTGACTATAAGTGAAACAAGAAATATAAAAGTGACTTTGAACTTGACTATCACTCCTTCTTATTTTGGTGAGCCTTTTTGATTTCATGCCCCTAGAAATAGCTGAATAGCTAATTATTTTGTGATCTGGTGTACGAGCAGTTTGAGCATTGTGTGCCCCTAGCCGGTTTGGTTAGTTTCTTTGAATAAAGAGTGGTAGGAACCACATGGGTGACACACTTTGGGTCAAGAATGAAGTTGTACTGGTTTAGGGGTCATGTGGATGATATACCCCTTGGGTTGAGTAGTGGAAAGAAGTGGTCTTAGAGGTCATGTAGATGACATGCCCCAAGGCTAGAAGTAAGATGGAATAGTCTTTAAGGGTTATAGAGATGACATGTCCCCCGATTGAAGATGAGATGAATGAACATTAAGGGCCATATGGACAATATGCCCCTAGTTAAGATGAAACAAATAGTTTTAGGGGTCATGTAAACGACATGCCCCCCAGATTTATGATAAGAGAAAGAATTTTAGAGGTCATGTAGATGAAATGCCCCTAAGTTTATGATAGGGTAAAGTATGTCAGAGGTCATGTAGATGTCACGCCCCTAGGTTTTGTACGAACATCGCAAGTATTGACTTGAGACAAATGTACTTCAAAACCTTTAATGCAAGCTTAAATGCACAATTATTAAATGGATGAGTCCCATTCATTCATCATGACATTCATGTAATATTTCAAGTACAACATGTTACATTGATAAGTTTAATATAAACTTTAAGAAAGGAAAATGGCACATATCCCTTGACTCATCCTCTATTGTCAGACATCCTTTACGGTTTCCTATTTGACATCCCTCACCTCACTTTATTGTTGTATTATTTTTTTTTTTGTAATGGGTAAGAAATTCCCCTGAATTTGATAGCCCTTTCTTCGAATGTTGGATTTAGTAACCATGGGTCGCTTCTTGTGAATGCATCTACGAGTGTTGAGACTTTACCAAGGTACATTGTCAAAGTCATTTTAGTGATTGTAACAGCTTGATAAGAAGGGAAATATTGATGAGGTTTTGATTCTACTCTTATGATGACATGAACTTCATCATCAAGAGCATTTCCACTGTGGTAGTAGATTAGTTGTGCATTCAATCTATTTAGATTCGCATTGCTCTCACTAATAATCATTCTATGATAAGTATATGGTTCAGAAGTTCTCCCAGTTTAGGATGTTTGGGGAGTGTATAGGCTCATGGGATTAAATTTTAAGCTCGATGGTTTCGATCTTTTGACATGACCTGAAGTCTCTCGAATATGTATTGCTTGAGATATAAGGATAAGTCGTATGTCAAATATTTGATCATGAACGATCTAATACCTTTGCATGATGCTCACGAGTGTCTCACCTTTCAAGCATATGATTTAAAGGGGGCTTTGGCTTCCCCGTGGATTATAGCTTTTGGAAAGGTTCCCCAGCATGACTTTCATGAGTTTAAGGTGCTGCAATCTTTGATTCGCCTTTTGAGAGTTGGGGATTGGTTTTTGATTCAGCACTGTGCAACTCCCGTGTGTCTTCTTGGACGTTGGAGGAATCTCTTCCCTTTTATTATTGTCATGATTTCTTTTTCTTTCTCTCCTTTTTCTTAGAAGTTAAGTCAAGCGGTCGATGTACCTTTTTTACTCACTCAAAGTTTCGAGATTATTCTTATGGAATGATGCATTGTGGATATTGAGATGTTAAATGAATGTATAGACTAATCCGATAACAATACATGCAAGAAAACAAAAGATGAAAATTTTGCATTAATGGTTTTAAAATTCATATAGTCCAAATCAAGCCTTGGGAATGCATCACATAAAAATAAATAAGAATAGGTTCATCGTTGACACCAGAATCTTCCACCATACCTTATACGTTGAAGTGCTTGGCTAAGCCAAACCATTCAAGATAGAATGTAGTCATTTTCAAAGTGATTCTATATATTTTTTTGTGACACTCATATTTGTTTCATTTAATGTTATGCTTATGTATTGCATGATTCAGAGGGATAAATGTAGACAAAGATTTCATAGATAACAGTAGATTAAAACTGAAACATTTCACCATACATTATTCATGAAAATGTTACACAAAATAAGTTCAAAAGCAAAATTACTCCCTACAGGTAGGGAGCCTTCAAAAATAAAGATGATCCATCTGAGATGCTTTGAGGCTTTAGCGACCTAAATAACACTGCAATTCCTTGCCATCCACACACTGTGTCTCACTGGTTTGTCCCCCAAAACTTAGTAGCAGGTTTGATTGGAAATTAGGATTTCGATGAGGTTCTTGAATTTTCCCGTCTTTAACCAACTGCCAGATAGCCATCCTCAGATTATTGCAATTATTAGTATGGTGCCCTATCGTCATATGATAGGAACACAATTTATCCTTATCATTTGTGGGTGCTTTATATGGCCTCATGCTCTATAGGAGCCCCAGCTTTTTACACTTCTCAAATACATGGCTCATTGGCTCTACATAGGGGGATACCACTTTTTGCACATTCTGGGGGTGTTGCCCCTTAGCCACAAATGCGACTACAGCAGTCTTGGTATCCTAAAGTGATTTATTCTTTATTGCAGAAGTTGTGGCATAGCTATCCTGCTACCCAGACTGATAGGTCTTTTTGTAATTGGATCCGGCCCTACCCTCTATCTTTTTTGCTTCCATTTGCCACTCAATTTTCTTAGCCTTTTTGTAAACATCCTTAAATGTTTTATAGTCATCCAACTCCAGCTTTTCTTTGTAGGCATGCAAAGTTCCATCAATGAGCTTTACAATTAGCTCTTCATTGCTTTTCTTCTTGGCCAAGAGGACTTGCGTGGCCATCCACCTCTCATAATACTTCTGGACAGTTTTATTGGGTTTCTATTTGACTGTCTCCAAATCTTGAAGGTTCATCTTAGTCTTGGTGTTGTACCCATAGTGCTTAACAAAAGCATTAGACGGTGCCTCCCAGTTAGACCTCACTTCTCTCGGTTGCACACTAAACCACTCCATGGCTGCTCCTTCTAATGTACTTTGGAATAGGCTGGCCATTTAATTATTTGTGAGTCCTTACATCCTCATCACATTAGCATAATTCTTCATATGGACCTTGGGTGGACCGGTCCCCTTATACGGAGGAAGAGTGGGCATTCTGAAGTTAGGAGGGAGCAGTTCTGGCCTCGCTTCTTCAGCCTCTTTCAAGATTGAGCCACTGATGCCCCCAGCTTATGCCATTTCTTTGAACTTGGATAAAATGGAATCCATTTCCAAACATTTCTCTGCCAATCTCCATTCAATCTCTGTCTCAACTAGTACAGGAGTTTGCTTGATTGACGATCAACTTTAACAATCCCCTCTATTGCTTCTTCTAACCCCTGATCAGCTACCTGTGTGGGAACCTGTACCCTCTTCTTTTCAAGAGATATGGGGCCTACTAGTTGGCACCCTCACTCCACAGAACTATGGATTGCACTCAGTAGGAAACTCTTAAACTGGTCAGAATGCATAAGGGTTGTTACAAGATCATCAGCACTCGAAACCCTATTGTCGTTACCCTGATCTCTATATTCTATTAAAACTGGAACTATTCTATCAATCTCAGAATCAACCCTTGCTAATCGACCACCACTCCTTTTCCAAGCTGTGGTATCCTTCTGGACGTCGGGCGCAAAATAGAAGGAAAAATTAGAGATATATAAGGATGCATAAGCTCATGTATGCATGGGTAATGGATGATATGCTTGATATATGAAAGTGTATGTACATATATTCGAATGATATGAATGATTATGCAGGTAAATACTATATGATGGATGCATCGCAAAGGGTTAAAGCATGCCATTTGAACATGCATTTAACACAAAAGTACATACGTATGACCACAAGTAAGTATGATGTATATTCTTGGATAATGATGAAAATAAAGCATGCAATGTTTGACAGCTAGTTGTTAGTTGTTAGCATATACATGCATGAAATGGTGATGTGTGTCTTAATGATTTGTCCACCAAAGGAGAAATCTAACGAAGGCTGGAATCTGACTTGTGTAGACTTGTGAATGCATGAGACAAATTCAATATGACAGTGGACCCGATCCACAGAAACATGATAGGCTTATGTGAAGTATGATTATGAAACATGTAGCGAGTATTGACACCATTGATATACTTAATACCCCTAGACACATAAGGTTAAAGGGCATGACATGTGGTGTCATGGGAGCGACTAATGTTACATGATGACATAGTGTAATTCCTATATCGTGTCTAGTATTTAACACATAATAAGGAGTGACCAAACATGCATCATGAAGGAAGATGCTATGGTGCAGCGCAATATATGGCGTAACATTATGTGACAATATTGGATGACGTGACATCATATGGTGATGAGTGATACGGCATGGCATATTGATTATGAATGAAATTGGATATTGATGATGAATGACATGGCATCATGCGGTATAAATAGCATGGCATCAAATGTTGATGATGTGGGATATTACAAATTGCATTGTATGAATGACATTTCATGAATGTCATAGCAT
>CAOJCR015691686.1:0-11625 GCA_948330485.1 Euphorbia neoarborescens
TTAAAATTTGTTATGAGGGTAGTTTAATAAGAATGACCGTATATTTTAGTCATTAATACTTAATATATCAAATAACGAGAGTAATGTATATTAATAACGACAACTTCTTTTTACTATCGTTAAAAGTATTGCTTTTAGCGTAGGTATTTTTTTACCTACGTAGAAAGGCATTTTTAACGAGGGTATCAGAGCTACCTTCGTTAAATTTGGTCGTTAAAGAATGTATTTCTTGTAGTGTACATGGCTTCAAGCAAACCCTTCATCAAAACTAATGGGTGGAGAGAAAGTTGTAGGGTTCTTGAAAGATTGATGATAAAACCCTAGCTAATGCTCTAATCGCCTATTTATATGTTTTCTAACCCCAATTAATAATCCCAAAACAGTTAGGGAGAAAATAGAAAAAAAAAATAAAAAATTTCAAGTCAAAACAGAACATTCAAAACATGTCCCACAGAGTGTTCGTTGGGCACAACTTGAGTGCTCGTACTGTACATCAAAACATTCTTCCAATCCTTAAGAAATTCGGCTCATCGCGCACTGCTTTGGTGCTCGTCACGTGCTGCTTTGGTGCTCATCACATGCCATCTCCAAAAACATTCTTCCATTCCTCAATAAATTTTACTCGTCGTGTACTGCTTTAGTGGGCATCGAGCCTTGCCATTTTAATGTACTCTTCCTTTTGCTTGAACTTCTTTCAGTCATAACTTTGTCGTCCGACTTCCGATTGTGATGATCTTAGATCTGTTGGAAATCTTATAGCCTGAACTCCATCTTTTTTTTCTATGCCCACTCCAAAATCTTCCTCTAACATCCTCAAAATCCAGTCTAAAGATCTATCTTATTCTTGCTCAATAATCGAACTTTAATATCCAGAATCATTAACTCCAACCTACAAGTCGAAATATGCAAACAACAATAAAATGTCCTAAAAATTTGTCAATCATTACCAATTAACCTCATGAATACCAGACAAAACCATGCAATTTATGAGTGTTAACACACCTATCCCTAAATTCTACTTGTCCTCAAGTAGGAACTCAAAACAAGAATTACGATCCTCTTTAGTAATTCACCCAAGTTTTAGTTCCATAATTGACTGAATCAGGATGACCAAAACAACATAATCACTTCAGATAACCACCACACCTAACTTATATTCATCCAGTTTAAGAAACTTAACTTTCACTTATCTTTATCACAAATTATAGTGAAATTCATACATATATATGGTGGCATACCTATATGTAGATGCATTTGACCATGAATATGTGAAACATTCATTGCCATTTGCTAATTATTTCTTGCCTATAATGATTTATTTATTACCTTTGACAGAAACATTCAATAGCTTTGTTAATTATTTTGTTGCTTTTACTTTAATACACGTTGCCTTTTCTAAATATTTCATTGCATTGGAAAATGTTCTCATTGCTTTCACACAAATATCATTCCTATTGAACCAAAATTCTGTTGCCTTAACTTCAATCTCATTGCTTAATATTTAAATGGATATGGATGAAGGTTACTAAGGCAACAATATTTTCGTTGCATTTGTGTCTATTTTTTGTTGTCTTCGACATGTTCTACACTTTGTTTGAATTTATTTAATAACATAAAGTAACTATTATAACTCATTGTTTTATATAATTTATGTTGCCATTGAGAGCAAAGGTAACACCAGAAATACTAATAAATTGTTATTCATTGCCTTACTCCCTTTTCTTCCCTATTGTAATGAATTTAGTGCCAAATGTAATATATTTTTTGTTGTCGTACACCATTTATAGTGTAGTGTGCTATAGAGATGGGTTCCAATAAAGAAAGCATTGATTTCCTTAATACACAGATGATTGTATTAAATGGATTTAAGCATGCATGACAATTATTAATTTTAATTGTGTAGTTAATTATATTAATGCACATGTTGAAAGCAGTAAATAAATAAATTAATTATACATCCCAAGGGTAGAAAATCCTATCCTAGGGAAACATTTCTTAAATACAACCATTTTAGAAAAACAATAAAAAATCCTATGCATACGCCTAAGAAATGCAGTGAATTTCTAAATGCACATCTAAGCCTATAGAAAAGGGTTAGATTCAACATATAGAACTCAGGCAGGCTGATTCATAATCAATAAGTAGAGGGCAATAACAGTAACTCAGGATCATACACAAAGGGGGCAGATCAGCTTGACCCAATTGATCGAACCAACTAATTTAGGCTGACTGGCTGACCCGATCGAATTTCAAAATTATTGTTTTCAGTGAAAATTTAGTGTTAGGGCTAAAAAATGGATTTCTATGAAAACCTTTGGCTCAATTTTAATTTTTAACCACACGTAGTATTATGGGTTGATTTTCAAAAAACTCGCAGTTTTGTGGAAAAATATGTGTTTTCCATCGTGGAGCTGATCATGCAGTCTTAACCATCTTTGTTGTATGGCTTCATAGAATGGTCATGCAGAATAATGGGGCTAAATTCACATACATAAAAAATAAAAATGGAAAAATTTGGCATGTGTTAAGTTATGGAAGGGTGCTTATCGGACCGCCGACTAGTGCCTATCTAACGCATTGGCGTATATTGGATAAGTGTAGTCGCCTGTAGGTGACAGGCACTTGTTGTAGCCCGATAGGCACTGGCCGGCTCCAACAGATGCCAATTGTTTTGGTGAGGTTTGATTTTAACTATTTAGACATATTCTGTTCTAGATGCCATTTTAAGAAGTTTTTATGATTGGGGCCGAGTCAAAAATGACTTTTAAGCAAATTTTTAGTAGTTAAATGTTTTAGCCTATTTTTTTTTTGTTTTGGTCCATTTTAGTCCTTTTTTGTTCAAAATGGGTACATATTTTCTTCATTTCAATCAAGGAGGCTGTTGTTAGGCCGGTATTCCTATAATAATGCGTAAAACGGTGATTTTTAGGTATTGTTGTTATTTTTAGTCCATTTTCAATATGTATACTGAAAAAAGCAACAAACAACGAATATGACGCACAAAGTAGGAGTTAGGGTTCTCAAGATTTCCTCTTAGAGTGTACATCCATTGTTGTAGCCATAAAAAACCCAAATTTATTGTTACGGACCAAAGTTGGGAGAGCCGAGATACAAGCAAAGATGGAACTAGAGGTTTTGAGCCGGATGGTTTTGCTCAGGCTTTCTCCTGAGCAAGCTAGGGGTTATGTTTATATGGTTTGTGAAAGAAGTCATCGGATAAGTGCAAGAAAGGTAGCCAGAATCTTTTTTTTTCTTCCCAAAAAGTAGCAAAACCATTTCTCAATACAGATTTTTGGGCTTATAGAGGAATATATTAGAAAAGATAAATTTTCACTTACAACCACATCTACGGTGGAGCGACACTTATTGCCAAAAAGTACCAGTCACCAAAACGCAGGGCTGTGGATCCTGAATTTTGGTGCTCGTCATGCATTGTTTTGGTGCTTATCACACACCATCTCCGAAAATATTCTACCATTCCTTAATAAATTCTGCTCGTCGCGTACTGCTTTTGTGCGCGTCAAAACTTGCTTTTTTAATGTACTCTTCCTTTTGCTTGAACTTCTTTCAGTCATAACTTTGTCGTTCGACTTTCGATTATGATAATCATAGATCCGTTGGAAATCTCATAGCCTGAACTCCATCCTTTTTTTCTATGCCCACTCCAAAATCTGCCTCCAACATCCTCAAAATCCGATCCAAGATCTATCCTATTCTTGCTCAATAATCGGACTTTAATGTCCAGAATCACTAACTCCAACCTACAAGTCAAAATATGCAAACAACAATAAAATATCCTAAAAATATGTCAATCAAGACCAGTTAACCTTATGATTACCATACAAAACCATGCAATTTATAAGTGTTAACACATCCCTACCCCTAAATCCTACTTGTCCTCAAGTAGGAACTCAAAAAAAAAAAGAATTACAATCCTCTTTAAAGCAATTCACCCAAGTTTTAGTTCTAGAATTGACTAAATCGGGATGACCAAAACAACATAATTACTTCAGATAACTACCACACATAACTTATATTCATCCAGTTTATGCAACTTAACTTTCACTTATCTTTATCACAAATTGTGGTTAAATTCATACATATATATGGTGGCATGCCAATATGTAGATGCATTTGACCATGAATATGTGAAACATTCATTGCCTTTTGCAAATTATTTGTTGCCTTTGATGATTTATTTATTACCTTTGACAGAAACATTCAACATCTTTGTTAATTATTTCGTTGCTTTTAATTTAATACACGTTGCCTTTTCTAAATATTTCATTGCATTGGAAAATGTTCTCATTGCTTTAAAACAAATATCATTCCTATTGAACCAAACTGCTATTGCCTTAGGTTCAATCTCATTACTTAATATTTAAATGGATATGGATGAAGGTTACTAAGGCAACATGTCTATTTTTTATTGTCTTTGACATGTTCTACACTTTGTTTGAATTCATTTAATAACATAAAGTAACTATGCTAACTCATTGCCTCAGATAAATTTGTGTTTCCATTGGGAGCAAAGGTAGCGCCAGGAAAACTAATAAAATGTTATTCATTGGCCTAGGACCTTTTTTGCCCTATTGCAATGAATGTAGTGCTAAATGTAATAAATTTTTTATTGTCATAGACCATTTATAGTGTAGTGTGCTATAGAGATGGGTTCAGATAAAGAAAGCATTAATTGCCTTAAAACAAGGATGATTGTATTAAATGGATTCAAGCATGCACAACAATTATTAATTTTGATTGAGCAATTAATTATGTTAATGCACATGTTAAAAGCAGTAAATAAATTAATTATACATCCCAAGAGTAGCAAATCCTATCCTAGGTAGAAAGGGAGCTAGCATACAAATTTCTTAAATACAACCATTTTAGAAAAACAGTAAAAATCCTATACATACGCCTAAGAAATGCAGTGAATTTCTAAACACATATCTAAACCAATAGAAAAGGGTTAGGTTAAACATATAGAACTTCGACAGACTGATTCATAGTTAATAAGTAGAGGGCAATAATAGTAACTCTAGATTATACACAAAGGGGGCAGATCGGTTTGACCCAGTTGATCGAACCAGACTGATTTAGGCTAACTGGCTGACCCGACCGAATTTGAAAATTATTTTCGATGAAAATGTAGTGTTAGGGCTAACAAATGGATTTCTATGAAAACCTTTGGCTCGATTTTAATTTTTAACCAAACGTAGTATTATGGGTTGATTTTCGAAAAAATCAAAATTTTATGGAAAAATGTGTGTTTTCCATCATGGGGCTGATAAAGAAGTCTTAACCATCTTTGTTGTATGGCTTTATAGAATGGTCATGTAGAACAATGGGGCTAAATGCACATAAATAAAAAATAAAAATGGAAAAATTTGGGCTGTGTTAAGTTATGGAAGGGTGCCTATCGGCCTGCCGGCTGGTGCCTTTCTAGCACATTGGCGTACATTGGATAAGTGTAGTCACCTATGGGTGACAGGCACTTGTTGTAGCCTGACAGGCACCAGCCGGCTCCGACGGATGCCAATTTTTTGGTAAGGTTTGATTTTAACCATTTTGACATATTTTGTTCTAGACGCCATTTTAAGAAGTTTTTATAATTGGGGCCGATTCAAAAATGACTTTTAAGCAAAATTTTTAGTAGTTAAAGGTTTTAGCCTATTTTTTTCGTTTTGGTCTATTTTAGTACTTTTTTGTTCAAAAGGGGTACATATTTTCTTCATTTCAATCAAGGAGGCTATTCTTAGGCCGGTATTTCTATAAAAATAGGTAAAATGGTGATTTTTAGGTATTGTTGTTATTTTTAGTCCATTTTCAATATATATACTAAAAAAAGCTACAAACAATGAATATCAAGCACAAATTAGGAGTTAGGATTCTCAAGATTTCCTCTTAGAGTGTACATCCATTGTTGTAGCTATAGAAAACCCAAATTTAGAGTTATGGACCAAAGTTGGGAGAACCGAGATAATAGAAAAGATGGAAATAGAGGTTTTGAGCCGGAAGGTTTTGCTCATATGGTCTCTAGAGCAACCTAGGGGTTATATTTATAGGGTTTGTGAAAGAAGTCATGGAATAAGTGCAAGAAAGGTAGCCAGAATCCTTTTTTTCTTCCCAAAAAGTAGCCAAACCATTTCTCAATGCAGATTTTTTGGATTATAGAGGAACACATTAGAAAAGATAAATTTTGACTTACTACCACATCAACGGTGGAACGACACTTATTGCCAACAAGCACCAGTCACCAAAAGGCAGGGCTGTGGATCCTCAATTTTGGTGCTTGTCACGCACTTCTTCGGTTCTCATCATGCACCATCTCCAAAAACATTCTGCCATTCCTTAATAAATTTTGCTCGTAGCGTACTGCTTTGGAGTGCGCCGAGCCTTACCTTTTTAGTGTACTCTTCCTTTTACTTTAACTTCTTTCAGCCATAACTTTGTCGTTCGACTTCCGATTGTGATGTTCTTAGATCCGTTGGAAAGCTCATAGCCTGAACACTATCTTTTTTTCTATGCCCACTTCAAAATCTGCCTCTAACATCCTTAATATCCGGTCCAAAGATCTATCATATTCTTGCTCAATAATTCGAATTTAATGTCTAGAATCATTAACTCCAACCTAAAAGTCAAAATATGCAAACAACAATAAAATGTCCTAAAAATATGTCAATCAAGACCAATTAACCTCATGAATACCAAACAAAACCATGCAATTTACAAGTGTTAACACATCCCTACCCCTAAATCCTACTTGTCCTCAAGTAGGAACTTAAAACAAGAATTGCAATCCTCTTTAAAGTAATTCACCCAAGTTTTAGTTCTATAATTGACTGAATCAGGATGACTAAAACAACATAATCACTTCAGATAACCACCACACTTAACTTATATTCATCCAGTTTAAGCAACTTAACTTTCACTTATCTTTATCACAAATTATGGTGAAATTCATACATATATATGGTGGCAAGCCAATATGTAGATGCATTTGACCATGAATATGTGAAACATTCATTGCCTTTTGCTAATTATTTGTTGGCTATGATGATTTATTTATTACCTTTGACAGAAACATTCAATAGCTTTGTTAATTATTTCGTTGCTTTTACTTTAATACACGTTGCCTTTTCTAAATATTTCATTGCATTGGAAAATGTTCAGATTGCTTTCACACAAATATCATTCCTATTGAACCAAAATGTTGTTGCCTTAGCTTCAATATCATTGCTTAAAATTCAAATGGATATGGATGAAGGTTACTAAGGCAATAATATTTTTATTGCATTTGTGTCTATTTTTTGTTGTCTTTGACATGTTCTACACATTTTTTGAATTTATTTAATAACATAAAGTAACTATGCCAACTCATTGCCTTAGATAAATTTGTGTTGCCATTGAGAGCAAAGGTAACGCTAGAAATACTAATAAAATATTATTCATTGCCTTAGGCCCTTTTTTTCCCTATTGTAATGAATTTAGTGCCAAATGTAATAAATTTTTGTTGTTGTTATAGACCATTTATAGTGTAGTGTGCTAAAGAGATTGGTTCGGATAAAGAAAGAATTAATTGCCTTAAAACACAGATGATTGTATTAAATGGATTTAAGCATGCATGGCAATTATTAATTTCAATTAAGTAGTTAATTATGTTAATGCACATTTTGAAAGCAGTAAATAAATTAATTATACATCCCAAGAGTAGCAAATCCTATCCTAGGTAGAAGGGGAGCTAGCGTCCAAATTTCTTAAATACAACCATTTTAGAAAAACAATAAAAATCCTATGCATGCGCCTAAGAAATGCAGTCAATTTCTAAATGCATATCTAAACGTATAGAAAAGGGTTAGATTCAACATATAGAACTCAGGCAGACTGACTCACAATTAATAAGTAGAGGGAAATAAAAGTAACTCAGGATCATACACAAAGGGGACAGATCGACTTGACCCAGCTGATCGAACCAACTGATTTAGGCTGACTGGCTGACCCGATCGAATTCGAAAATTATTACTTTTGATGAAAATTTAGTATTAGGGCTAAAAAATGGATTTCTATGAAAACCTTTGGCTCAATTTTAATTTTTAACCACACGTAGTATTATGGGTTGATTTTGATAGGATGCAATCAGCACCCTATTTTCTGTATGATAAATGTCTAACTTTTATGCTTTTATTACTCTTTTCGCCTATATTTCTCTAAGTATATCTAACCTTTTTACAAAAAGCGCCGCGCCTAGACAAAAATGCTAAAATACCGAATATAGGTGCTCCTGCTTAATTTTTCCTATCTTCTTATAGACGCTTTCACTATGGTACGTATCCTTGCAGGAAGGACTAATATCCCTGCACCCGGATGAAGAAAATGCCGGATGTCAGAAGATCGGATGGATTATATGAAGAAGCAGCCGCCACTTCATCCCTTCTGACTGAGTCAAAACTCCAAGGTGCCAGGAGTCCCAAATCAGCTCAAACATGGAATCCAGGAAGACACCTATTTTACCCAAGTAAGAGAGAAAGCGGGAAGGCAACAAGGAGATCCGAACACTTGTACATCTGGGAGCCCTAGCCAAATTATAAACACCGAGAGAAGGAGGCATACGCCAGGCGAAAGACAGACCGAACTAGGCATGCGTTGATTATTAGATAAAGATCTGCTTCAGATTTCATTTCCCAGAATAGAAAAAGATAGATGACGGCCCACACTGACACGACAGGCAATTCTTCACCAAATAGGCATGGCTATCATCACCAAAAAGTCAGCTGATGGTACATTTCTGTGGGAGTTGGCAGAAAGTTGCTACCAACTTTCCCTCCAAAATCACTCTTTTTAAGGGTATAAATACCCTTTCATTCTCTAAAGAAAGGGGAGAGGATAATTTTTAGTTCCAAGTTTTTGTATTCTTTTTTCTTCTTTCAGAATTACAACTTTATTTTTCTGTACATTGGTAGTTTAGTTTAGCTTACTTTTAGTTTTCTTCAAGTTTGGTGAAGCTCAGCCACCTTCTCCGTCTTCTTCATCTTTCCACGTTCTTCAATTAACCACCACCTACCTGCCTCCGTCGAAGCCACCACAAACGCATCAACACCTTCAATTCAGCAGCCATTAGAGGGGGAAGTTTTACTTTTATGCTTTTTACTTTCCTTGTCTAGTCTTTCCTGCTTCCCTTTTAATCTAGTGTTTGTTGTATTGGAATTGTTAGTTGTTTTTGTGAGCACTCTCCTAACCATGTATGGGTGATATTTGCTAGTAAAGGTTTCGGCTTTGTTTTCATATGCTGGTTGTCTTTTGTAATGTATATGCCGAATGGATTCCCTATGTTTATGATGATTGCATGTTTGTAGCCTGATCACCTATACACTTGCACTGCTTCACTGGTGGCTATGAGAATGAGGACTAGTGCCAGATCACCATAGTGGGATCTCATGGATCGGATAGGTTACAGATAGCTTCTATTAGTCTCCCGAATGGTCCAAGGGGAAATCGTACCAAATGTATACTGACCAAACGCCTGAGTATGGCGAGAGCTAAGCCTTGGAGTGGATTCGGTCAGATAAGGGATTTTCACTCAGGAATGGGCTCTTTCCCGTATACTCCTTCATCATTCAGCATGTATACGCCTGGCGGGAGCAAAGTACCAAACGTTTAGTCCCGGATATCACCCATACACCTTTTTTACTTCGACTTTATTCATCTCACTATCTACCCGAGTGGAACCTAGCTTGGAGTTTTTTTTCCTTCTTTTTGGTTAATCCTTTTTACACTATTGCCTATCCTTCCCTTCATTTTTCATTCTTTTACACACATACACTTACACCTATCTTGACAACTTTTCCTTTAGGTTTGACCTCGGTTCGTTCAGGCTGGGACTCCCCGAGTATTATAATAGAGTGGGCTTAATTGCACACCAGAATTTTTGCACCGTTGCCGGGGATATGTGTTTTAGTCAGGATTATTCTAGGTTTTTGTGTGTTATTCTTTGTTATCTGTTTGTTACCACCTGGCAACCTTTCTATTATTATTTGCATTTATAGCTGTTATCTCTTGAATTTCTATGCATAGAACATGGAGCAATCTAGATATCGTTCCTATTGATCCAGAGATTGAGTAAAATTTGAGGAATTTAGGAAGAGGCCAAAGGAACCGAATCAATTTGCAGATTCTCGATCCGCAAGTACATCCGGTACCCAGACCAATTCAACATCCGCCAGCAGAAATGGAGCCGCCTCTAAGGAGAACTATGGCAGATTATGCCATGCCAGCAGTCAGAACAAATTTTGGAGCTATTGTTATGCCGCCTGTAACAGAAGGAGATTTCGAAATCAAGCCAAGTACAGTTTCAATGGTTCAGAATAATACTTTTCATGGTAGACCCGGTGAGAATTCTTACTCTCACCTGGGGAATTTTGATAACGTATGCGAGACATTTAGAATTGCAAGAGCTTCGGAAGATATAATCAAGCTATAGCTATTCCCTTTTTCACTTAGAGATGATGCACAGACATGGTTGAGAAGTCTCCCGCCTAATTCTATAACCTCATGGGAGCAGCTTAAGCAAGCTTTCCTTCACAAGTATTTTCTACCCCATAAAACTGCCCGTTTGAGAACAACCATTACAAATTTTAGGCAGCAAAGAGGAGAATCTTTGTACACCTCATGGGAGCGATTTAAGGATTTGAAATGGCAATGCCCTCACCACAACATGGAAACTTGGCACTTGCTGCAGGTTTTCTATGGGGGTATTTCAAATGAAGATAGAAATATGTTGAATGTCGGAGCCAGTGCTAAATGGATGACAATGGTCCCGGAGGAATGTATGGAGTTGGTGGAAGAGTTAGCTTCGCAGAGCTTTTATGGTGATGAGTCTTGAAGAGATGTCAGAAGAGGAAGAGGAGTCTTAGAGTTAGATTCCATTCACATGTTAGGCGCCCAGATCGACGTATTGACAAAGGTATTAGGGAGGCAGACTCTAGAGACTGTTGTCGAGTGTCAAATGAATTAAGTGCATGCAGTATGTGTGGAGGTCACTAAACCATATATGGCCTACTACAACTTTGGCGTTTTGTTGGCTTAGACCCTTTTTTTGTTGTAGTAGGACCAAAAAAGGGTTACGACAACAATTCTGACTTTGTTTTTTGCTGTTGCTAGAATTGCAAGGGCGACTATTTTTTTTCACGGGCGACAATTTATAATTGTTGCATAACTGATGTCCATTTGCAACAATTTGTTATATAGCAACAATTTATCGGCTATTGCAACAATAATTATTGTTGCTTTTGAAACTAAAATTTCAATAATTATGCGACAATTTTTATAATTTTGTCGCAATTTTTAGTATAGTTTGCGACAAAATTATTTGGTATTGTAACATTTTTAATTTAATAAAACAACAATTTTTTTATCACGTTGCAACAATTTCAATTCAATTTTCCAATAATTTTGCAACAATTCTCAATGATATTTGTGACAATATTCAATCATCTGCAATAATATAATTGGATTTGGCAACAATTTGGTAATTAATCTTCAATTGAACCGTAAAAATTTATAGAAATTTTCAAAAATTGAAATTTCATTACATAAATATTCATCCAAATATTCAAATTCATAAAAACA